>JAPWTK010000370.1:0-312500 GCA_029963805.1 Aromia moschata | reverse complement strand
CGGAGACAGTGTTTTTTTCAAGAGCCAGGTTTTTCTGTGGTTTAAGTCATGAAGGAAGAGAGTCCTTTTGAGAGAAGGCCTTCATCTTCAAAAACCGATGAAAATGTTGATAAAATACGAGATCTTGTGCGTTCATATCGTCGGTTGACGACAAGAATTATCTTAGGGAAGACTTGAAAAAGGTGTCTTGATTTTTTGGAATGGATTGAAAATTATGCTCATTTTATGGAACGTGTCATGTCATTACTGGTGACGAGACTTGAGTATTGGAGGACGACCCGGAATCCAAACGCCAAAGCATGGAATGGCGCAACTAAAGCTCTCCAAGACCCAAAAATGCAAAAATGAACAAGTCCAAGATCAGATGCATGGTGATTTGCTTTTTTGATAGCCAGGGAATTGTTCACAAAGAGTTTGTGGCTCCAGGCCAAACAGTACATCAACACTTTTACAGAGAGGTTCTTGAAAAACTTCGAAAAAGGGTCATGCATGTGAGCAAACCTCAAGAACAACTGGATGTTGCATCACGATAATGCGTCTTGTCACACAGCCATTTCAGTAAACGAGTTTGTAGTTAATAAAAACATTTCTGTGGCTCCTCAGCCTCTATATTCGCCTGACTTGAGTCCTTGTGACTTTTTTCTCTTCTCGAGATTGAAAAATCACCTCAAGGGACGTCATTTTGGGACCATAGATAACATTCAAACGGCTGTAACCAACCAGCTGAAGACTATTCCAGTATATGAGTTCCAGTACTGCTATGAGGAATGGAAGAACCATCTCCAGCGCTGTGTGGCTTCCCAAGAAAGTTATTTTGAAGAAGACAATACTGAATTGTAATTCTATGCTAATAAAAAATTTTAAAAAATATGTCTCATTACTTAATTTACACACCTCTGATTTTAATATGGTTGATACATAAATAATTTTCTTCAGTAAGGTAAGTATATTTTATTTTGATATTTATTCCGTGGAAGAATATAGTATAGAGCGTAAAATACCAAATTTTTTGTTTGCATTAGTTACAAATAATGTAACGTATTTAAACAAAAATGTAAAATAAAGTAAAATAAATTTGCCAAATCGTTTTTAATATTCGAGTAATCAGCGAATGTGGAAAACAAGTAGTCCACCATGGACTTCAAACGATTAAGCGTGTTTAAGAAATGTGCGTGTACGTATACGTGTGCGTGTGTGTGCCTGTATGTGCACGATTCCTAGAAATATCAGCGTCCTAGACGAAAATTTTTTATCATGAAGAGGAAGGTACAGATCAAGAGTGATGTGATAAAGAAACTATAAACATATTTTCCTCAAAACGTTTTGTAACTGGTGACCAGGATATATCCAAATCTACTTACTCGATCGCGTGAAAATTTTCCACACGTCTGCAACACATTCGTGACTAAAATTAAGTCTAGTGATTGATTAGAAACCAAATAGTAGAAGTTTTAGTTAAGAAAGAAATAGTATTGAAAACATTGACCTTGTATTCAAACAGTCGAAATTTCAAACAAACGAAATTTTTTAATTTTAATGTTTTAATCCGGAATGCTTGTAATGCCGTTAATTGTAAATATGTTTCATTAAAACAGTTTGAGAATGATTTGATGTGTGTAATAAAAATTGGTATAATCTTTCTAAACCCAATGTGAAGACGTATATTTTGAATTCCTTTGAAGGCTAACGCCGCCCAATGGCGTGCATATACCTTTTATAAATTTGAAAATTGTGAAATAATTTTTTTTTTCATTCAAATCTTAATAATTTTTTTTTCATTCAACACTTAATATTTGTAATATAATTTTCTCTAAATAATGCTCATTTAGCCAGACAATCTGAAAAAATTGTCTGTTTTAATAAAGCTTTATTAAAACATTTTACGACACAATGGGCAACATAAAGAGCTAACGCATATATATTGGATGCAAACACAATACTCTAATGGGTTACTGAAAATGGATACTGGCTGAATAAAACAGGGAAGCGTTGCAGGCGAAGCATTGCCGGATAATTATTTTTTCCAGCAATTTTAAACGCCTTATTTTAATGCTAACTAATACATTTATATCTATGATTTTTTTTTAATTTCCAAACTAGATTTCTAAAAACGTCACGAACTAACAGTTTACTGAAGTATGAAGTATAATTGTATAATGAGCTCAGCGATTTTAGAAAATATATCTGACAACCTTGCTTTTTTTATGTCTTCACATTTACATTAGAAGTAGTATATATTGTTTTTTTTTTCGGTTTGGTACTACTGCCTAGTATTTGTTTACTCGAATAATTAAAAGAAAACTGTGATCAAATGGAATCTAAATGCTTAGAAGAGATGCAACCAATTTCCACATTAAACAGAAAAATTAACTGGCTTTTTGACGAAAACTAGATAGATTACCAATATTATATAACGGTCGTTTAAAAATAACCTCAAATTTCATCAGTTTTTAATCACATCTGTTTTCAAACTGTTGAGTCAAATTTGCAATACATTAAGCAATTATTGGTAAGTGACTTGAAACGCATTTGAGAACGGTCGATTGAACAACAACCAACTACAAGCCTTTGATAGCTGCAACACAACGGTATCAGTGCAGCTAATATTGCAACTCCAGCCTAGGATAACTGCGAATTGCAATTGCGAGAATTTTGTTACAGTAGTGCACAGTAGCATCCGTGCACTAGGATGAGAAGTGAGATAATTGCATTAAACAGTATGTATACACTCGTATGAGTCAATTTAACTCATCAAAAATAATAAGTTAAGTGATTAAAAATCGGAAAAAAATAATAACGAAACTTTCAAAAGGAAAAACAGATATAAAAAAAAAAAAAAAAAAAACAAAGGGAGGGGGGCAAAAAACCCCCCCCCCACCCCCCCCCCGGGCACACCCCCCACACCCCCGGGGGGGGGCGGGGGGGGGGGGGCCCCCCCCCCCCCCCGGGAGGGGAAGAGAAAACAAAACCCACAAAAAAAAAGGAGAGGGGAGGAAAAAAGAAAAAAAAAAACCAAACCCACCCCAAAAAGACAAAGAAAGGGGGGGGGGGGGGGGCCCCCCGAAGGACGAAAAAAAAAGAAAAAAAAAAAAAAAAAAAAAAACACCCCAAGGGCCCCCCCCCAAAAAAAAAAAAAAAAAAACCCCCCCCCCCCCCCCCCCCCAAAAACCCCCCGGGGGGAACCCTTCGGGGAAATTATAGGGTGAGTATTATTATTATTATTATTATTATTATAAATGAGGAAATCCTCGTATGTAATAATTACTTCGTGGCAACTACCAAAAAAATGGGGTATTCTCGAAAAAGTGTCTCAAGCGTCTATTATTGCATATTACATAGAACACCTTCAGAGATCTATTGTTTACTATGCAATATGTGTCGTTCGTTATATGAGCCTACTTACGTCTTTATTATATTGTAACTGTCAATTACTTCATTAAAGGCACTGGTTTACTGCTTCAGAATTTATATAACGTACAAAACAATTAGTTCTCTATGCCAAGATCTAATAATGAATGGAATTACAAAATCATGAAACAAAGTATGTTGTTCATACTTTACAACAACTTACAACAATATATATTATGTTGTTATTATTATTGTTGAATTTTAGATGATTCTACTGAAGGAAAACAAGAAAGGCATGCAATTCATTTTGTGTATTATCGTCATTATCAAATATTCATTTAGGATTGAATTGTCAATTTGATTTTGGCAGTCCACTTTTAGTATTTTCATTTACAAGATATTTCCAAAATAGGAGTTATAGGAAATTCCTAGAAGAGAATAACCATTTTCAGAGGCACCTCTTTGATGGGGTATAACTCCCTTAGGAAACATTTCACATAAGAACTTTATTAAGGTTTTGTCATTTCGTTTGATTTATCTACATGTCCTCTGATTTGGACCACCTGTTTTAGAAACATATTGTATCCTATATTGTATAGAAGTATAAATACCATATATTCGACAAAGACCTCAATAGGAGCCAATACGTTTTCCAATTCAAACTTATGTATGTCTTTGAAACGTTCAGACCTAAAATTGTTGTTTGCGATCTGGCGTTTGACGGTTTCAAACTGTCAAGTTCTGATATATAACAGTTGTGTAGATTAAACGAATAATTCCTTAAAGTGATGCAGAACAAGAGAACATTTTTATGATATAGTCTTACTTCAGAAACAAACGGAAAATTGAAAGACAATGGACATATTATTTCGATGACTGTTACTTGGAGATTTAAGAACAGCTCCTGATGTAGATGTGAATAAAGACCACAACATGTTTAAGTATTCACCTCATCACATTAATAGCCTTTCACATGTTTGCCTTATTCTATTATGAAATTATATCACACTATTCAACGTATTGCATACAAAGAAAGTAATACCTACAACAGCACCAGCGGCCTATTACACAAAGGTACAAGTGTCTTTCTCTCTCTCTCTCTCTCTCTCTCTCTCTCTCTCTCTCCATATTCACTATCTGAGGAACAACTACTGGAACACATACGTTAGTTTCTTTACTAAACAAACTTGCGGAATATTACCTGATAGCTGTAGAGTAATGTTCTGACATAAACACAAAATATTTAGTATCCAACACATGTTAGCTACACTTGTTGGTAACGAGTAAATTGTTGGAGTTACAAGTATTTTACTTGTAAAATTGTAAAAATTCACTTGTGATCACAAGTCTAAAACCACACTTTTGTGAAACAGTAGTAATGAAATATTTTGCCAGATTAGTTAAAATACTTGATAGTTACAATATCAGTAATCAAATAAACTCGTACATTTTTTAAATTGACCATAAATGACACAGGAGTACTGCAAACAAATTAAATTGAGGTAACCCTTATCACATGCTGCACGAGTTGTCGTAAGCCAACCTTACAGATCAACCATGTATCAACAATTTAGCTGACAGGTTTTTTTCTACAGCCAACAAAATGGCAAAGTTTGAACGCTTTATATTTAACAATTTCGTTCAAAAAATGTCAAAAATTAGAAAATAGCACTTAAAGGACGGCAAAATAATAGGTTTGTTTTGGCAGCAGTTGCTAACGATTTGAAATTGTCAGACGCTTGCACACTACAAATTTCGCGTTCTGGCAGCCTGCGTTGCAAACTACATATGTCAGATAATAAGGCAGAATTTCAAACTACAGGTAAAGCTCGTTTTGCGCCGGTTCGATTTACGCCGATTCACAATTACGCCGGTTGTTGCCGGCCGTGGGATTCCCCGGTTCGGCCGACACCAGATGACAGTAGGCGCTGCGATTCTAATACCAGACACACTTTTATACGTTGTTTTATTAGACATTATCAGACTTACACACGAATGCGTATTCGAAGACGTAACAACCGAAGATGTGACCGAACTGTTAGACGTGCATGACCAACCACTCTCAAATCAAGAATTAGAAGAGTTGATGGAGGAATTAGATAAACTTCAGTCAGAAAATCCTGAAGAAGAAGAAGAAGAGGAGGATGAGAAAGAAAATGATAGGAAAACCCTAAAAACGGCCGATCTAACTCGTATCCTTTCTTCAATAGAAAGGTTAACAGATGAGCTCTGTGAGATAGAGGGGGATTTCAATAGAAGCGATAATGTTAAAAGAAGCGTCACAGCTGCCGTTCGACCTTATGTTATGATTCTGCAAGAAAGGAAGCTACAATCAAAGCAAATGAAATTGGATGCTTTTTTCAAAAAAGTGTGAGAATTTAATTTCGTACCGACGAACTAGTGAATTAGTATTTATTTTAAAAAATTCATTAATTGTATTAAGAGATTATTACTTATTTAAAAGGATTTAAAAGATTTAAACTTTATTTATTAAATACATTTCAAATTTATTTAGAATATATGTATATAGTCTATGTATTAAATAAACATGTTAGATTGTTCTTAGAATTTTGAACGGAACCTAACCTTATATCGTCCATTATATTTGTGTTCATTTTACGCCGATTTTTTTTACGCCGGTGTCTGTCGGAACGGAACCCCGGCATAAAACGAGGTTTACCTGTACTAGTAAACGGTTTGCAAACGGTCCGAGCAGTTCAAGGATTATTTACAAATCACGAATCCGACGCATGCGCGTTTGTGTATTTAGTCTGTGTTGTGTGATTTTTTTCAAAATCTAACCTCGATATTTTATTATCTAACCTCTTTTATATATTCACTGCATTTGTAAAGAAGATAACCAAATTGTTTTAAGGTAAGTGGATACTAAAAACGCCTTAATCAAAATATTTTGTATATAGACCTATGTACCTACTAGGGCTAGAACCAAATGGTACATGCCAGGGTTGAACTTGCGCATTCATGCTGCAGTGAATAAATAGTGACTTACCAAGTAATATTGTTTTCTCTTACTTTTCCCGCATCTGTTGTCACACTCTTACACCTCGTCATCAACATCACTATTATTGTCACCTACCGTTCTGTCATTTGTCTGGAGGGCCAAACAGTAGGTGAAAACAACAAGCAATTTTTCACTTGTTTCCTCTGTCAGGCTCATTCGATTTGGACGAATAATAGTTTTATAATGGGAGAAATAACGTTCTGCGTTAAGACGTAAGGGGGGCATAATTATAGAATGAGTTGAGAACATTTTCGCTCATTGTTCCACTCATTTCACGCACTGTTTTTAAATCGGGATTGTTATCTAACACTGTAAGCAACTTATCTTTAATTTTTGTTCCACGCACATCACTAATGCTTTCCAGTTGTTGTTGTTCGCTGTCAAAGACACCAAAAGTTTGAGCTAACGGTAGGTCCTGTGTTTCTAAAGCGGTAATTGCAGATAGAAGGATACTAAAATTTAGTGCTATTGTTTGAATTTCAGTTGCAATGCTACTATTATTGAACTATTTTTGACTGTCAGCTATAGCCTTCGACTCCTTTGGATTTAAAGTTGACACAAATTGTTTGAGTTCTGCGAAATGTTGAGAATAATATGATACACACTGTAACCATCCGTTGCCCATCTTGTACGGACAGGAGTCGGAGGAAAAGGTATATGTGGAAAGGCACATTTTAGTTGTTGGCGTCGTTGAGGAGAAAAAATCTCCTTTGTCTTAAAAATCACTTCGATTTATTTGATGATGCTGCTTCTACAAACAGTGGTAGTAGTGAAGCAAGCAGTGAAGAATTCCTTATGTTATTGGATCGATCTATAAAATTCGTACTCTCTCAAAACACAAGCTGCGGTAATAAAAATAAAATAACAAATAATGTGAGGTTGGATTTCGCCGAGCGCTGCGAGCGCCTCAAAACTTAGGGAAAACTTTTAAACACAAAGTTCCTAGTTACAACCCCTCGCGTTCTAACAACACTAATTTGCAAACTATTTGAAAACAGTTTCCAACCGCGCATGCGTGTTACTTACAGTTTGCAAACTATCAGAAAATCGCTACCAAAACAAACCTATTATTACACCACCTCAAAAGCCTTAATTTGATCAAATATAGGCGAGTTAGAAGCAAAACCGTAATGATGACGTATCAAGAATGTCTACATCCATTTTCTAATTAAATTCCCCGCTCGTAAATCGGATCGCTGCAGCCTTCTTAATCGAGCTGATGCAGTGCACTCGCGTACGCGAGGCGGTGGCCGTTTCGACGTCTGCGAATATGAAACCGGTGCTTTTTCCTTGATTGACCCGATACACTCCGGGGATCTTCGAGTGGTCACTAACCCACCACAAAAACAAGACTAGCCGGATTAGGTGTGTAATCATTGATGTTTCCAGGGTGATTACGTAGATGGGTATGTTCTACTGAGAGGTCGATTTAACGTTACATGTTAATACCTTTGGGTTGGTATTCCGGTTCATCCGTCTATCAATGTGTTTGATTAATTAATGGATGCCGAACGGGAACACTAGGTAACGTCATCATTTCCCAAGCTAATCGTTCCGGTTATTTTTGTAATTAATAATTTGAGTATTTCAGAGGAAAATCGATGTGCTTTTTTTAACTTATACAGGATGTTTTGCAATCAGGATCGTAATCAGGGTGACGCCAAAGGGGAGTGAGCCCCCTCCTAACAAATCTACCTCTATTTCTACATTCTAACAACATTAGAATGTGCAATATTGCTAGAAATTGTTCGCTGACTTAATGGGATGCGCTCACACTCATTTATAATGTGAATAAAAACTATTGATTTCACCTATTTTCATCTTTAACCCCCAAATACCATCGATCGAACCTTTGGTTTGTTGTAAAGGTTTCTTAAATACGACATACATCAAGAGGTTTGTATTGTTTGGAAGTGATTTTATTACGAATTTTCTTCGTTATGCATTTTTTTTTAATTGGCTCTGCCATTAATCTCAGCAACAATTAAATTGTAACATGAAATTGGCAACCCCATCAGTATTTCCATAAAATACTATTATCTTTCAACACAAAGAAAAAATGCCATATAGAAAAATTGTTTGATTCGTGTTAAAATGTTAAATATAAACTTTCAGACAAAAATTCAGGTTTATTTGTTTTTTTTTTTTTTGGAAATTATTTTATCACTGCTATTTTTTTTTCACATTTTTGCGTCTCAATTGAGTCCCTGAAATATAATTTTGTCTTATTAATTTAAAACACTGTATTACTTTTACTTAAAAAATGCAAATGTAGACCAGACAGAAGACTATAGAAAAGAACAGTATATGACTATTTCAAAGTTTTCGAATTTTTTGTTGTGAAATACGAGCATTCGTTAAATGCGAAAAGCATTTAACTACTATTTGGTGAAAAGACTAAAACTGTAATCCACGTGCAAAAACTTGCCAAAAAATTCGCCAAATGATATTTTTCGAAGAAATTAAAAAACAACATGGGCGAAGATAATTTTCGAAAAAAAATTGATAGTAAACTCCCATATGGTGTATGGGAATTAATTTTTTTAAGTAAGATACTTTGGGCGGATGTTGTTTTTGGGATGTTGAATGTTTGTGATTTTGGATTATAATAATATACGGGTATAAGAAATGAAACCTTTCAATATTTTTTCCACACCGCCTAAATCTCAGGGCTAGCTACGGCCCTATTG
The DNA here is from genome assembly GCA_029963805.1 of Aromia moschata. NCBI lineage: Eukaryota > Metazoa > Arthropoda > Insecta > Coleoptera > Cerambycidae > Aromia > Aromia moschata. The sequence goes on along the minus strand of JAPWTK010000370.1, from coordinate 303,440 downwards.
GCAACGAATGAACCATATTATAATGATGTATAGTAATGTTTCTTTGAATCAAAATAAGTCCAGTTAAAAAAGTGATCATAGTACAAAAGTCAATACAAATGGAGATGAGTGTCACAGAGTGTCAATGTTGAAAATTAATTTTTATAATTGCTTTGGCAGTAACTGCAGTGTATGCATGAAAATTGGTGATTCAGGGTTTGGGGCCGAAAAATCGAAATCCATTCTCAGTTTTTGGATGCACCTATTCGATAATTAGAATTTCAATCATAACCTAAAACTTACAATTTTCAGACAATAACATACAAAACAACACAATCACATTCACGATTAAATCACAGAACGGCTGTCAAAATAATACTTTAATAGAAATTTTGATAATAGGAATTCAAACACTGTTGAATTAGCTACCCATTATTGTTATTGCAAAGCAAATATTCAAAGTGCAAAATGTGCTGTATGCCGTCACAGACGATCTGCCTCTCATCACCAGTTACCAGATCTTCAAGAAACTCTTTAAGATACGGCTGGAAGAGGAGCGATTCTCAGATGCTGACTCTCGACTTGACGATAGGTGTCAAGTCAATTCAAAATGTGTGTTGATGGTTAGATGGCAACAACCTAGTAATAATTGTCGTATAGTTATGGATCGGCCTTGATTCTGTAGAGTAATACGTTGTCATTGACAGTAGAAAATCATCCAGATAGCTCACTGTCTTCAAATCTAGTGCAAACACTTTTGAATTAGCTACCCATTATTGTTATTGCAAAGCAAATATTCAAAGGCAAAATGTGCTGTATGTCGTCACAACGATCTGCCTCTCATCCGTTACCAGATCTTCAAGAAACTCTTTAAGATACGCTGGAAGAGGGCCCAGATCTGACTCTCGACTTGACGATAGGTGTCAAGTCAGTTCAAAATGTGTGTTGATGGTTAGATGGCAACAACCTAGTGATAATTGTCGTATAGTTATGGATCGGCCTTGATTCTGTGGAGTAATACGTCGTCATTGACAGTAGAAAATCATGCAGATCGCTCACTGTCTTCAAATCTAGTGCAAACACTGTTGAATTAGCTACCCATTATTGTTATTGCAAAGCAAATATTCAAAGTGCAAAATGTGCTGTATGTCGTCACAGACGATCTGCCTCTCATCACCAGTTACCAGATCTTCAAGAAACTCTTTAGGATACCGCTGGAAGAGGAGCGATTCTCAGATGCTGACTCTCGACTTGACGATAGATGTCAAGTCAGTTCAAAATGTGTGTTGATGGTTAGATGGCAACAACCTAGTGATAATTGTCGTATAGTTATGGATCGGCCTTGATTCTGTGGAGTAATACGTCGTCATTGACAGTAGAAAATCATTCAGACCGCTCACTGTCTTCAAATCTTGTGTCTATAAAAGCAAACAAACCAGCAATTCGCGTTATTTCTCTCTCCTAATAATCATTTGTAATTAGATTGATTGATGTTGACTCATCGTTACAAAATTACCAAATCCTTTTTGACGCTCACTAAAAAAATTGGGATAAAGCTCTCACATTCACCGGGCCAGTTTATTTTTAAGTCCTAGACATTTGAAATTTTTTATGTAGATCTTTCCATTCATGCCAGTACTTTGTTACTTGCTAAAATCTCCGTGGAATAATACTTTCCTTTCATTTTTATCAGGAGTAAATATTTTTTAGTTCGTTAAAACAAAGTGGGTGTATGAAAAAAGTATATTTTTTCAGTGACATAATCCGAGTTTCATTTTTTGTGTGCACTCCCTGTCGCGAACAAAGTGAGGGTGTCACAGGGTATACGACGTATTCAGTAACGTCATGAGCACGGTAAACGTACCCTTAATTAACGAAATTTCTGGTAACGCGGTCGGTGTTTCTGTCACTTCCCGGGATATTTGACGCGAGGTTGGCTGGATCCACGACGCGGTAATCCGCAATAACGCGAGCACTGTTACAGTGAATCTTATTTTATTACCTATTACGTCTACCCCTAATACGCTATACTTTAAGAATTCGAGTGTGATTCCTCGAGAATTTCGATGGCGAATTTTAAATTAAACGCAGTTTGGAAAGAAGGAAGCTTCAACCTTTTTGTCTCGATTATTCCTATTATTCTACATCAATCATACTCGAAGGCTAACGAACGATCAAAGTTTTCAAAATCAAAATCATGAAACTGGTGGCCTAAAGGGAAGTCATAAAAAATATTATTCAAATAATTCAGATTTATTTTAAAGCTAAAGTTAACGCTGAATTCCAAATGTGCCGTTGCGTAAAAACGGCTGAAGGTAGGACATTCAATTTTGGTACGTTATATTTAATTATTTTACACATATTTTTATATATTTTTATTTATTCATATATTCTTGACAAAAAAATTGGCTTATTCTGCCAAAGAAATGCCATGTGCAGTAGTCAAACTTGCGATAAAATGTACATGATGTTCGGTTAATCGAAAAATGTAAAATTTTTCTTAAGCGTGCCTTCATTTTTTATTTGTGTATAAAATTGGATTTAACAAATTTGTTTGCAAACTCAAGAAGTGATGAAACACGGATTTTTACAATTTGGTCAAAAACCAATAAAAATCGCAGTTGACAAAAAATAGAGACTACAACTTTTTAAACTATATTATTTTTAAACTATACATGCACCTTGTCACACAGCCATTTCGTCAAACGAGTTTTTTGCCAGTAAAAACATTCATGTGGCTCCTCAGCCTCCTTATTCGCCTGACAGGAGTCATTGTGACTTTTTCTCTTCCCGATATTGAAAAATCACTTCAAGGGACGTCATTTTGGGACCATAGACATTCAAACGGCTGGAACCGACCAACTGAGGCTATTCCGGTACATATATGAGTTCCAGCACTGCTATGAGGCATGGTAGAACCATCTCCAGCGCTGTGTGGCTGTCCAAGGAAGTTATTTTGCAGTCGCCAAGAAAAAAATTCAATACTGTTAACAAAAACATGTTATTCTTATACCCTTATTTAACCAACATTTTTAATTCAAAACTATGGTAAATGAACACGGTAAATGGTACAGTGAAGTTAATTTAAATACATATAAAATTGGCCATTACTGCGCAATTTACCTACTTTGTCTTCCTATTTCCGTATACACACATTTCCATAAAAATGCGAGCTTTTATTAGAACACCAGGCGCCAGGGCCGTAGCCAGCCTGATTTTTAGAGGGGGCTGAAGAATTCTTGGGGGGGGGGGGGGCTTTTTTATATTGTAGCGTAAAAAAGTCAAACTGGTCACGGGAAGCTTTAAGTTTTATTTGTTTGTATTCGTGTTGATATGTCAAATACGAAGTTTCATGCAAAGACTCCGACTTTTTTGTTTTTTTTTTTTAAATACATCTTCGAAAAGTATCAGTCGTATCACTATCAATGTTTAGCACGTTTTTGCTCGTCAATTGGTTCTGTGATATAGGTTCTTCAATATATTTTTGTGTTACCAATATAAAATATTCCTTTATTTTTATGAAAAAGCTACATTTATTTTTAAAAGTACATTAAAAGTACATAAAGTCTTCAACAACAAACTTGGACTATTTTTAAATATTTATGCTGTAAAATATTCGATGCGTTGTACGAAATTGTACAAAACATATATACAGTTAACTTAAAAAAAGAGTGAACAGGAAATCAGTTAAATGTTTTTTTTTCAGGTCTTCTTAATAATATAAAGTACATGATCTAAGTACAGTTCTTTTAAAACAATTTTTATCACATTTAGGACATATTTAACAAGACATGCTTATTTTTTCACAGAGTAATTGTTACATTATAACTGTTGGATGATACTTTTAGACTTTTCACCAAATGGTAATTAACTATTTCACCTCTTATTTCACACGAAATTTAAAATTAATTAGATTGGCTTAGATTTTTTCACAGATTTTCCTTACAAATGACTTTAAAATACTATTTCTTCCAAAAATAATGGAATATTAATTTTATATTAATATCAGAAAAATATAAATACTTTACAAATTGAACTAAATTGCCAATAAGAAAAATCCCAAATTACAATAAACTAAAAAAACAAAAATACATTAAACAAATATAAAAAACTCTATTTAGGAACTCGTATTTTAGATAAGGTTTGATATATTTGATTTGAAGGTTAAAAGACGAAAAATGAATGGTTTTTTATTTAAGTTTTAAATTATTAATGGCTCATCACGTTAACGAAGAGCTTCAAGCGATCTTGCACGTCCTAACGTCGATATAAACACTTTTGTTTAGAACCAGAGGTAACTCTGTTAAGGGGGGACTCATAGGAGGTTCAGCCCCCTGGCGTCACCCTGGCTCCGGCCCTGGCAGGCGCACACATACCTTAAATAGCGAGATAATATCCAAAGCAACAAGATCCCCCCCCCCCATCTCTTTGCTGAACCCTGAGGTATTTTCTTTTCGTGCGCGCAGCCAGAAACAAAGCAATTAAAAATAATTATGAGCACGAAACGTCGCTTAAGTTGAGAAAGCAACCTACGATGACGCTTCCAACGCAAGTGAAGCCAATTTTATACGGAAAACGTCGACGTCAATGAAATATTATTCTTAATACTATTCTTAGTACTGTTTCTTCGTCTGTTCGTCAGTAATGGAAATCGCAAAAGAAACTTCGCTTTATTCACATCTATATTTCTATTAGCGATAGGAAAATGTCTATCTATAAGTTGTATGGACATTTTCCTGCTGTTAATAGAAATGTTCAGCAAATAAAAGTAACATCAAATTAACTCTTTGGCTCTGAAGATGCCGGTAATAGATCACCGAAACGTCGGCCTTTAATTGTAAATTATGATGTGAATAAAGCGAAATCCAAAATTGCTTGTGAATTTTTGACAAATATCTGAAATAGTCTAAGCTATATCGGTGTCTCTCAAATTTGAGTAAAAGAATTGACAACTGAACAATGGCTTTATTTGTGAAAACTTATAAAACACAATTTAGTGTTTTTCTTTTTTTTAATCACTTATTTTTTTTGACTTCCGATTAGTCAAGATGTGTTTTATAGTTGGAAATCGATCATATAAAATAACAAGTTCGTAGATTTTTTCATTAAATGCACTATTTTTCCAGAATTAAGTTTTTTGCAGAAAAGAAGAAAAACTAAAAGTTTGGTACATTTTACATTTTAGATAAATGCAATGTATTTATGCACTGAAATAACAGAGGGGGATATTTTTCAGCTTGCGAGAATTGTCCTCTTTTTGGAGCTGTCCGTAAGGAGAGCTTTTACTGTAACGGTATTTTATAAATAATACCGTCTACTTTTCTTTAAAAAAGTATGCTGTAACGCAGAGCAGGCATTATACAACTCTTTGATAACTAAAGTATAGACCGTATTTTTTAAGCGCATATTTCTTGCTCCTGTATACCTGCACCACTGACCGTGCCTATAACACGCACTGGACTCCTATCCACCAATTTCCAGGAAGAAAGGACGCCTTAATACAATTTATCCATAAAACAGGGAGATATTCCGATGTTGACAAGGTCCATTTAGTTTTCTACCTGCCGTCGGTGTAAACAGGTTGACCGCCGCATTGAAAACAATTTTTTGTCGTGACTAACTCGTGAGTTCGTGTACTGTATTTACATGTTACCTGATTTTGTTTCGATTTTTGCAATAATGGCACAGTCGTTACCATTTGTGAATTGACTGAAATATATTATTGAAAATTACGACGATTTTAAAATAGACGGATCACATACTTTATGTATTTTTCGCAATCGTTGGTATATATTTCGTAATCTCCGAGAATGTAAACAACATTTATATTCGAATATCCATAAAAAAAATTATCCTGTTACAAAAGAGAAATTTTGGTTTGATTTGTGTATAATGTTTTGCGCATGTAGCCTTTCGTGCTACGTGGTCGACAATATTTACTTTAGACATTTTTTTTGCCAAATATTTATCCGATTTTCCATTGCCTAAGAGCCATACATTGCGTAAAACATATTTACAGAAGACATATCAACGTGTCATGGGAAATATTAAAGAAGGTATACCCAATAAATTTCTGTGGCTGACAGTGGACGAAACAACTGATTTTTGCGGTAAGAAGATCGTTAATGTTCTGATACGAATTTTACAAATAACCACTCCTTAAAATATTATGTGGGTTCCACGCTCCACTGTGAGGATACAAGAATTTGGACTACCACGAGTCGCCAATGATATTTGAAATATCCCGTGAAAAGCCGACTAAAGTAATATTAGAGACAACATGAGATTAAATTTACACACAACCAAAAGGCGAAGTTGTACCTCGACTGGTAAGTAAAAGTTCCGAAAGCCATACACAACTTGGTTTCCAAACATTCGAAATGTCAAAAGCCAAAGCAACTGCTCAAAGTATCAATAGGTGTAGTCTCAAATGTGTAGAGACCCTTGCTGGATCAAAGTTATTAGAGTTCGATGGCGTTAACATGCACTTACTAATTTGCTAATGTTTTACAGTCTTTACCACGCCTTTGATGAACATAACTTTGAAGAATTTTTTTTAATGGCTATTCGATATTAGTGAAGTGTGACTTGTAGATATGAATTTTCATTTTATTTGGGAATAAAATAAATTTCCTAAGTAAAATGTTCGTCCATTAGAGAATAATTCTGCGTTAGAGAATATTCCTAGTTGCGAACAGAAAGAATAACGCAAGAGATAAAGTAGTTTATGACTTTTATTCAAACTGAAAAAACGAAACAGTGTAAACAAGCGATGCAGTAATCCCGGCGTACTTAACAGAAAATACGTCTTAAAATGTGCATACAACAAATAGAAGCATTCGTAATTTACATATGTTATTCTATTATACTTCTACGTATTAATTTATAGCGAATCAGTAATACCTCTATTTTTATGAATAACGTTTTGTTCTAATTTACCTGTTTAAAGTTGCATTACGTTGCAATTCGATAATTTATAGATCTTTCACAACACGAAGAATGTACAGGTATGCGAAATATAATTCATACTCACAGTTAAAACAACCATGTTATCTGTATCACTCATGAACATCACCATGTAAGAGCTAAGGCCGCTAAATTCAGTTTACTTTTTGTTATGGATCTCGTAAAATATTGATAACGTGCGTATGTAGAAAACTAGGATTAATACGCCTTATTATAGTATGCGCTTTTTATAATGGAGGTTATGTCTAAAAATTTGAGAAACTTTATTAGACTCTGATGATGACGATGAGGAAGCTACAGTCATCAATTAATTCTTCACTACCAAAATGAGAAATAATACCACAGAAGAAGAATCTGAGGTAGGAAGAAGCTTTTCAACAAAAGAAAGATCCCGAACAACCAGCCTTTATAAAAGATTAAAAACAGTAAGCGTGTGAACTCAGATAGTGCGCAATGTGGATTGGACTACTTGGTAAACCATACTCAAAAAAAACTTGTATTTCACTCTACCTCAGTGGGGGTGTGGATATTAGTGAAAAAAAATAATAATAACTTCAATAATTAACTGTAATTTCAAGAGAAACATAGAGTATTTTAAAAAATTGCAAAAAATACTCTACTTTGCCCCTTTGCACCTCTGAAATTCTCTTTGCACCTATTTACCTGAGTAAAGAAAAAATACAAAACTCTACAAAATGTGTAGAGAGTTTCATGCCCTACATTTTTTTCATATACCTCGTACCGACAACGATCTATTTTGTGCTCCATTTTTTCAACATGGCGTCGTGGACGGCAGCGGCCTCAAGGTCGAAGACTCAGTATATTATTACTACAACTTAAGAACCATGACAAAGATCGATTTTCAGTGCCCTTTTGCAAGCTAACACCTACCTATTCCCTGGATGACAATATTGGCAACGTAATCCAAATGAAATGAAAATCACCGAGAGGGCTGGAATACATCTCGGATAATTTTTCACGTTTATGCGCGAAGGGAGAAGGAGTACGCCGTTTTATGTAAATTTAACGAGATAAGTTCGCCCGAAGTGATCGCACGAAGGTTCATTAAGAAAATTGACTTAATTTATTCGAGAATAATACTATATGGATTCTGGTATTTCGAGCCGTCACTTCAAAACTCTTAAATAATTGGGGGAATTAGGCGTCGGGATTAAATTCGTGCCTAAGCGCGGGAGCCAGTTGTTGATAATGGAGAGAGACCGGTTTATGATAGGTGGAGTTATAAAAGTAATTTCGACCGTATATTTAATTGCTCACGTAAATAAGAGTTCGGAAAGCCCTTCGGGAGACCTTTCCGAGTACGTTTCAATGACTTGTGAAATTCTGACTCTGCAATATACGAAATTAATTGCTTTGAGACGGCTCTTGCTTATTTTTATTTAGAATTCGTTTTTCCCTATAATTATTTCGCATAAATTCATGTACTGTCTCTTTTAAATTATATGCTGTTCTGTTAGTGATTGTGTGACATAAAGTCCTTACTGATAAATAGAACTGGATTACAATGCAAAAATTGTATATTGGCAAATAAAATAAAAATTGAAGCAAACATAAATTTGAAATATATAAATCCTCCTACCTTGAATCCAAATTCAATATAAATCTAACATAGATGGGCTTTGAGGCTTCTGACATTGATTTTACAGTAAAAAAATCAGCGCGATACAAATATAAGCGTAAATTTTTAGCTTAGTAATCAAGACATTAGACGTTGCTCAGCCAGAACTCCCTATCGGTGGATCACACAAGGCCGACTAACTAATGATGAAAAATTGACTAACTAACGGTTACAAAATAATCGATATCACGATGTCAAAAGTAATAAGTCCTGATTCTAAAAAGGACTCTTTCCACATATCATATCGTTACCACTAAGGTACTAAATTGACATACCACTTGGACTAGCAAGCATTGCTGGAACCGATCGATATATGACTTTTGGATTGAGTCTTAAAATAAATTATAAACTTTTTATAAATTAAAAATATTGTTTATTTTCATAACGTTTTGCTGTAGTTACCCTAGTACCCCCCGAGGAGGGGAAAGCGAGGAAGAGTAGGATTTTTTAGAGCTCTGTCCAGTGTGTAATTGCTACAATTAATCTTAAAAAAGTTTGTGTAACTTAATTTGAATAGCTCCCCCTTCACCGCCTCAATCTCCCACCATATGAAACTAAAAACCTTTTGCAAACTGTGTTGTGTTGTACATGTGTGTCAAATTTGAAGTACATATCTTGTATCGTGTGCGAATTACCTGTAGACAAAGAAAAATTGTATTAACCCTATTTATCAACTAACCCCTTAACCGATTAGGCTCAAAGTCTAATCAGCTCCAAATTTCGTCATGGAAAATAAGTGGCAGAAATTTAAAGTTGATCTTAAAGCGTTCTCGAGTTATGGTGTACACAATAAAGGTTAACAAACAGACAGACCAACAGACAGAATTTTTTTTTGCTTAATCTTAAAATCTCAACATTTCAGGACATTTTAGGCCTACCTATCTAATAAAAAAAAATTCGTGAATACTATACTTCCACTCCACTAGTAGATGTGGAAGTAAAACTATTCTTCGGATAACACCTTTTGAGGCATCGTCAATCACTTTCAATTAATCGTGTGTACTAATTTCAATTAATCGTGTGTACTTGGATATAACTTGGTTTTAATAAAGAAATTTTGGCAACATGCACAACTCGAAAACATTATTTCATGAGACAAAATGATATACAGGTAAACCATTTACATCAGTAGAAAAAAAAGTCGATTACATCATCTCGACTACACTGGTCGACACACATTTTGGTGCCTAGGATTTTAGACCTGATTTTAAGTATGTCTTGTGAGCTGATACAAAAAAAAAACAGTCAAAACACATTTTTACAAAAATATCAATTTATTTTGGGATTATATGTACATCAAGAAATTATCTTTTGAGTGATTTTCTTCAGTGAAATTGTCATGGGCAATCACGCATAAGTCCTCAGCAATAATCGGCCATCATATGAATGTCCCATCTGCCTTGGTACATTTTCTACATTGTTTTTATATCTTGATGGAAGCGTTCTCCTTGTTCTTCGCTAAGCTCTCCTAAATTATGTTGAAAGTGAACTATATGCTTATGGAAGTAGTTCACTTTTATGCTCATATTACAGCCTAATTTTTTGAAGTTAAGAAGCATTTCTTCGACTAACTCTTTATAGTTAGTTTAGTATAGTTAAGTTTTTTGCAACTGCTACAAAATATTTCCACGCAAGTCGTTCAATTTTAGTCATAGAAGCTTCAAAATGTGTAGAGCTTTTAATTAATTGACGTATTTGAGGGCTATCAAAAATTCCTACTTTTAATTTCCTAGTACTCAATCCAGGAAATTTCTGAGAAATGAACTTAAAACATTAACCATTTCTGTCCAGTGCTGTAACAAATTGCTTCATGAGCTCTAACTTTATGTGCAAAAGTGGAAGAATGATTTTTTTGTCGGGGAACCAAAGGCTGATTTATGATGGCTGATTTATTTCTTTCATCAACAAGAACATCTCTCACAGGCCAATTTTTTGTGTCCAATGACTTGATTTGGCTCGACTGTCCCAGAAACAAATAAAGCAACAATCACTCTGTTGGCCCAACAAAAAATTAACCATCTTCAAGTCGACACAAATCGCCGAATTATGTTCAAAATATTTTATTTTCTGTAAAATAACTGAAATTACCTCATATTCTTCTTTCATAGATGTAGAGCGGGCAAGTGGAATAGAAGCATGTTTATTGCCAATATGTAAACGGACTGCTTCGAGACTTCTTTTACTACTGTCAATAAAGAGACGTCAATCACTTGCATAATAAGTCTTCAAGCCCATGAAAGTCAGCAAGCTGTTCACATCATTACAATATACAAAATTTTCCTCAGAGGAAAAAAATTGCAATAAGTTTCGTTCTCTCGTGCGATATGAAGTAATTCGTACAAGACAATTTTTTCTTTTTAATGTTGATGCTTCAGCATACTCTTTTGAAAGATCTAAGTCTCTGTTGAGATCATTAAGCTCACTTTGTGAAAGTGTTTTAGAATTTTGTTTCTCCACAGTATTCAAAATCATCATCTTCAGAAACTTCCATTTAATCCTCCTCAGATTCCTATATTGCCTGATGAAAAACTGATAGTGGAACAGTATCTGAATGAGGAATAGGTCTTATAGCTGAAGAAATATTGGGATACTTCCACTTGTAGCGATTGTTTTTGTTGATGCCCACTACATTCGTCATACAAAAATAACAGTCGTCATGATGATTTTTTTATTCTCGTCAAATCATTGGTACTCCAATCTTCAAAGATTTTTGCGTTTCTTTTTCCCATTGCCGCAAATGTTCAATGCAGCTTTTACAAACACTATGAGGCACCCACACTTTATCTTCGTTGCGAATTTCAATACCGAAGTAAGCAAAATACAAGTGTTTTACAGTACATACAGTGAATTACAGTCAGTAATCGATGATCTTCGCTGAATTTCGCTGATCTTTCAATATGTATTCACCACAAATGTAACAAAACATATCAGGATCGTTAGCACAACATCTCAACTTACTTGCCATTGTAAAATAATAAGATAAATTTTATAGGAGTTATTGCAAAATTGATTATTTTCAATCTTGATATAAGGTATAATATAATAAGATTAATAATATAATAATAATTAATAAGACCGTAAAATAATTAAAAGGAGAATAGAGTAGGTAAACCAGAGTTGTCATCAGCTGACATTAACTAACGGCAATTCTGTTCATACTACCTACCTTACCGACCATACATACAAACAGAGCTGCACAATATCAATCACGAATCGAATTATATTACGAAAAAAATATTCATCAGACGATTTTCTACTCCTCGTTATAACAAAAAAGAGCAATCAAATCCGACGGGGCTCTTTTTTTAAATGCCTCGACCTGACACTTTCCCTTATCGCGATAGCCGCACAAAAAGGAAACACTATAGCGCTCCGATAAAAAATATGCTCAGCTTTAATGCCTTTTAGAAACGAATTAAAAGACTCGTGTAAAGTTGCCCGTTTCCGAAGTCCCATAAATTTCTGCTATATATCCAGCGCTGTTTTGTTGCTTTAAAACAAAGCAAATGATACGTAAAGGGGAAAAGGAAGCAAGTGCGAACGAATTTTTGGCGATAAGGGGCGAAAGGGAACCGTGGATATAGCCCACTAAATCTTTCCTCAGGGATGGAATGGCCTCTAACGAAAGATACAAGTAGAAAAAAAACATGAAAATGTTCACGAGTAAAATATAGTTTTCATGAAAAGGACAATGTTAAAAAAATGGCTTTTTTGGCCCCTCAAGGCAAAAACATGAAACTAGTACTTTGATACTAATTTTTGGGTGCTGAATACGAATCGTTTATTTATATTAGGAGAGAGAGGTACATTGATACACGAGGCGCATTGATACGCATTTAATATTTCGCGGTAGAAGAAGTCCATTTGTTTCAACCTATTACCTCAAAGATGGCACTAGTGTGGGCTACTTGTCATACAAATTTAGTAACGGAAAAACGAGTGAGAGTAAAGTTACATGTGTTTAGTTTATTTTGGCGCGAGAAAGTACTTTTTAATGCCTTTTTACATGTGTGTGTTTTTACCAACGTGGTAGCAATAGAGTGCTGCTTGTGTCACCATTCCTAAACGTAAGTATTATTTAAACATTGTTTGCAATCAAGTGTATGCACTGTAAGATTAAATATGTCACTAGTGATTATTTCTGTCAGAGTGCATTTGGGGTACATTGATACATATGTTTGAGAGGTGCATTGATGCAGTGTATCAATGTGCCTCTACAGTGTCTCAATGTACCTCTGTAATTTACAAATGTACTATTTTATTCGTATAAACGTGATTCAGTAAGTTATACGAGGACATGTTACTTGTTTCAGGTTAATCTTTTTAAGGACGGGGATTTTTACGAAAAAAATTTGAAATTGGACTTTTTTTTACACGATATTAGTACATAAAATCGAAGAATATATCACGTCAAGTGCCCGACAAATTTGGTGGTCGAAATTTCGACCAGTCCCGTCTGGGACGGAAAGTCCTATGTTAAAAATTTTATTTGTGGAATTAACAGTGCATTCCTAAGTAATTGGATGCGCTGAATACGAAAAAAGATAATAAAAAATGTCCAGAAGACATCTCTGACCTTGAAAATTGCATTTCAAGGTTAAATCCGTTGTTTTCTGTCCGAAATGATATCTGTACGTTTTTTTTATGCGTTGGATGCAGATAAATAGTAACGTTTATTATGAAAGTCATTTGCAAGAAATATTTCAGTTTTTGCTCTGAGCATGACCCATGATCAACAGCGTGGATGTGGCGAAAATTTGATCCCTTTCGGGTGCGATACCATGTCTTTATCGAGCAATTTTGTAGGGAATATATAGCTGGTATATGTAATCATAAGAATCTGTTTTAGTGGAGTGTATGAAAAAAGGAAAGGCGACACCTATTGGACAGATTAGGTATTATTGCTTTTATTGAATGGGATGAGGAGAGGTGAGTTATTATCCAAATCTTTCTGCTTACAGTATACCAATTTTCTGATTTCAAGGTCAAATAAAAAATTTGACCTTGAAATCACTATTTCAAGGTCAAATATGCTTTCTAAAATTGTTATTTTGTTATACGTAATACTATTGTTTTATTGTTTTCGTATTCAGCGCATCAAAATACGTGGGTATACCAATTTATATGTCGAAATAGCGAATAAAAAATTCGACCTTGAAATCACTATTTCAAGGTCAAATATGCTACCTAAAATTGTTACACTATATTTTCTATATTCAAAACATAATATTATCCCCAAAATCACTCAAAAATATTATGATACTTGAGTGGTCGAAATATCGACCAGTCCCGTCCTTAAAAGGTTAATGAAAATGGTACGTACTTATCACAAAGAGCATCACATTGACGAAGGAGCTATAAAGACTGCAATAACCGATGTTATTAAAAATCACAAATCAATTAGAGTTTCAACTACTGATCATGGTTTAAAACCCTCTGCATTTCAACATAGAATCGAAAAGTATAGAAAAAATCATAAAAATGAGAATCCAGAGGTTTCAGATGATCTGGGCACGAAGAAGAAGCTGCGGGCGGAAACCAAATCAGAATACATCACTCTAAATATACAAGTTATACAAACAACTAGGCAGAGGCGAGAAAGTCTCGTATTTAAACACCAGAGAAAGCACGATTAGAGGACATCGCTAAGAAAAGAAATATGAAAAAATTAAGCAAGTAACTAAGAAGGTGAAATTTAATATTAAAGAAACGGTCCGAAATGTTCCAAGTTCATCCGAAAGTGACAGTGAAGTGGAAATGAGCTTATCTGATTCAATTAACGATGTCAGTGATGAAGAACTACCATTGTTGTGTGATGATGAATTAAATGTAGGCGATTTTGTTGTCGTCAAGTTTTTAACAAGGAAAACAGCCGTACACTTTGTTGGACAAATTGTCACTATTTATAAAGACCATGAAATAGAGGTCAATTTTTTTACGGAAAAGAAAAACTGGCATAAGACTTTTGTTTTTCCTAACGTTCAGGACATCATTTTAGTGCTTCGAGGAGATGTCGTATTCAAACTGTCCAAATCCATTGCTGCTGGTGGTACACTTCGCCAAAATAGATCTTTTTATTTTCCAACAGTTCCTAATCTTATAATTCAGTAAATATTGTATTACAATATTACTTTTTTCTCTAATGTATTGTATGTGTATCAATGTTCCCCAGCACTGTATCAATTTACCCCACCAGAGAGGTAGTTTGATGGAAATGTAGACATTAAAAAAAGTTGCAAAAACTCCAAACTTGTTTTTATTTTTCCTTTAAATCATCTGAACGACAAATACATAGCCTGTAAGCCTAAAATAAGAAGATGGCGACAAGTATTTTGTCTTCGACAAAATCATAATCACGACAAAAATTGTATAATTGTGCCTCCCTCTCCCCTACCAAAAAATAACGGGAACGCCCTCTAACCAACCCCTGTATGGAGGTGAAAAGGGATAAATGGTATGTTTATGCAATTTATTATTTGTGTACTAGTAAAATGAGCTGGAATATTTATATGAAATGAGCATTAACAATTTTAGATTCAGTAATAAATTATTTTCTTTACAAATTCAAAACTAAATCTTTTTTTATACTGAAAAATAAACGAAACTTGTTTGAATTAGAAATAATTAAGCATTGAAAGAAAATCAGTGTTAATTCCGTTATCAGAAAACCCGATGTCACTTTCAAAACTCATACAAAACCTAGTTTTCTAATGATTTAGTTGGTTAAGCATCTCTTATATAGACCTAAGTCATTTGATTTACGAGAATAATTTCAGTACAAAGTTGTCGAAAAAGCGCTAAGTTACACTTTTCAATAAAAGGCTAAGTGTTAATTAAAGTTGATTAAAGTTGTTTCAATAAAAAATAAATTATATTATTCAAACTAGTACACAAATAATAAATTGCCACAAACAAACCATTTATCTCTTTTACCCCCATACAGGGGTTGGTTAGAGGGTGTTCCCGTCATTTTTGGGCAAAATGAATAATGATTCGTAATCAGCACCCAAAAATTAGTATAAAAATACTAGTTTCATGCTTTCGTCTTGAGGGGCCAAAAAAAGCCATTTTTTAACATTGTTCTATTACTCTCGCAAACTCAATTGGTAGAATAACGCTGTCTAAGAAATAATTACTTCCAGCAGTGGCGGCAGGTAACATTTGGTTGAACGGAGGTGACATTATTCTTATATTTTCGTAGAGGCATGAGACCCACATCATATTTTAAGAGGTGATTACTAGACCTAAGCAGAAGCACGTATAATAGCAAAAACACTTCAAATGAAACTTGGGAAAAAAATGTTCATCAAAATGTCTACATCCCCAGAAGTTCTCGGAAACAGCTTGCAAAATATTTGTGAAATATTAAAAAACTAAATAATTTAAAGAAAATACACAAATACAAAATACAATACAAATGAAGTTTTATATTTTACATAAATATTAATTATTATAAATGTCACGAATAGCACTTTTTATTCAATGCTACTGTATTTGTAACCCTCTTGGTAGGATTAAGCTTTCTAGGTGATTTTTAAGTTTTTTAGTTTTTTGCATTTTGTGAAATAGAAAGAACCGTAAAAACATTCAAGTTTAAGGCTGCTGCTACACCCATATATAAAACAATATATTGAACTGTTTTAATTAATATTTTAATTTTATATTTAAATTACGTTTCTAACAGCTGTTAAGGGTAGCAATGGACCATTATTGTTTCATTCTTTTTCAAAATATCGTATCAAAGATGCTACTACTCTTGGCAACAGCTGTTTAACTGTTTTGGCATTTCGCAACCGGAGGTTTGACAACTATTACACTTTGAGTGTTCTGAAAATAACAGTTTTTCAAGGTAAAATAAAAGTTTGAAGTTCAAAAAAGACACAAACCACCATTAAAGTAAATATAAGGTTAAGATAATTTCAAACTGTCAACAAATGTCAAGTAATACCACATTAATGTATTTATAACATACCATGGATTTCATAAGATTTATATTATAAGTGACCATGCTTAACTTAACGTAACGTAACTTATTACGTATTCCGTAATAAAATAACCAACTTAGCCAAATATTTTTTGTAACCTTTGTCATTTCAAAATATTACATAAACCCATAGCTTCCCTAGATATTAGCAAATTGAAAAACAGTTAGTGAACCTACTGTCATGGGGTAGATGCTGTACTAAAGTTTTAGTAAAAGAAACAAGAAATATAATATAAAGAAACAGAAAATATTAAAGAAAAAAATTCTTGAATGTGGGTGTGGCTCAACATACAGTTGGCGGTGGAAAAGATTTCAAAACACATTACGTCACAAAAACCACTACCCAATAAGTTTATCATACCACAGACTAACTGTTTTACAATAAGTTAAAATCAAAGGAGGCTATTTGTAAAATATATTCTATACAGGGTGAGTCAGAAAGAATGGACCAACCCAAAACCGGAGATACCTACTTGACACCAAAATATTATGATTGAGCTCAACATATACCAATGTAGATGGTTTAAGAGATACAGAGTGTTCAATGTTTCAATTTTAATCTGAAATTTCTCAATAATTGAGAACGTTTTGGTAATATAAATTATAAATCTAAAAATTGGTGGTTTTATGTTTTTTGATGTGAGCTTATTTTGAAGTTTCTCCTCTAGAGGGCGCTAGTTTCACCGTATTATTTAGATAAATTGAAACATATTTTTTTATCTGTTGAGCCATGCATAAAACAAATCAAGAATCTAAAAAAACGCCCAATTCTACAGAAAAAAAAGGTATTCTACTATTAAAAGGTAAGTATTGTTATTTACTGTTGCTTTGATTGCTTGTCCGTACCTTTTCATCTTTTAAGAATAAAAAAATCATAACGCTGAACCTTTTAAATGCAAATAACCTCAAAACCGATAGATCTAAAAGCTAGAAACGACCTAAACAAGAGGATGTTTTCTCTGTAGAATTGAGCGTTCTTTTAGATTCTCGTAGTCCTCTTGTACAAATAATAATCAACACGCAAGCAAAATAGCCCAGTAATTTAATGATATGTAAATTTGACAAATGTTGACACAAGCGTACTTAGAAAAATATAGCAATATTAGCGCCAGAAAAACAAATCAACAAAATATATTGAATCTATTAAATGTAAATAATGTTACGAACGCTGGGCCAGTCCGCCCCTGCCTTCCTCGATACCAGCCGACCGCGTCGTCTAATAGACGTACGTGGAAGCGCCCCGAAAGATCACGGCTGCTTTGCCCGATTGTTCGGGTGATCGAAGCGCCGGGAAGTTACTGGTAGAATCCGCATGGATATATAACGGGGTATTTCGACGCGGGACAGAAGTCTCTATTTGAATATCGTCGCGGTTGTCGTACAACGCTCTAATATAAATTGTATAAAAATAAATTAGTGTAGTTATGTAGTGTTTAGTCCGTAGTTGTATTTATTAAATAAATAGTGTTAGTTTAAAGTACGAGTTTAATTTTTCACACCTCACGAACCCGAAATAAATAAAACGTTACATTGGCGTCAGGTGTGGGTGTGAAAAAACTGAACAATAAAAACATTTTAAATAAATAAATTCGTGATAAATAAATTAAGTGAAATGGCTTCAAGACAAATGTTTTTAAAGGGCCTTAAAGTGGCGGATTTAAAAAGGGAACTTGAAGAACGGGAGTGCGAGACGACAGGGAAAAAGGCCGATCTGCAAAATAGACTTAAAGAAGGTCTGGAAAATGAAGGTGAAAACCCTAACACATATTTATTCGAAATTGCTGGCGATATAAATTCGGCATTGTAAAGTTTAAAAGAAAGTTTGCAACAGGAACTCCAGGAAAATTCTAGTAACTTAAGAGAGATGGAACAGAAACTAATAGAAAATGGTAGTAACCTGCAACAGAAGCTAGAGGAGACATCTGGAAACTTAGATAAAAAACTACTCGAAAATTATACAACTTTAGAAAAGAAAATTATGGAAAATTCTAGTTGCCTCCAGAAACAAATAGGCGAATATGTGGATGGAAAATTTGAGGAAATTTAAAATAAGTTAGTTACCGTAGAAGAATTCCAGAATAAGTTTCTAGAAGTAGAGAGAAAAATTGCAACGCTGAGTTTAGAAAGTGGGGAACAACAACGAGTGGTCAATACCGCTCTGAAGTCACCTGGTAGCGACATCGACAGGTTGAGTAAACCCGAATTGAGCAGTCCCGTGGAAATTTCGAAAATTCGTATGAAACCACCACAGTTTGATGGTAAGAGCTCATGGGTCAATTATCTACGACAATTTGAGGCTGCAGCGAGGGCAAATGATTGGTCGTTGGCAGAGAAGGCTACAGCGCTGACGTTGGCGCTACGTGGTGACACCACAGATATATTACAGACGCTTTCTCTTGAAGAACAAGATGATTACCATCAACTAGTTAAACATCTCGAAATGCGTTATGGTCAGTCCCATCTCGAGCATGTCTACCACTCGCAGTTGAAGAACCGCTATCAGAAAAGTAACGAATCGCTGCAGGAATTCGAAGCGGACATAGCGCGGTTAGTTCGTTTGGCATATTCATCTACGCCGGAGAACGTCATGGAACAACTAGCCGTGCAGGCATTTTTAGATGGTCTGCGTGATACTGAGACCCGTCAAGCTCTGACTCTCGCTCGTCCCAGCAAGTTGGTGGATGCTTTGGCGCGAGCTTTGGAATTCGAAGCTGCTAAACAGAGTTGCAGAGGTCAAGCTAAGGTCCGTAGGATGGAGGTGTTAAAGAAGGAGCCTGCAATGAAGCAGAGATTAGGCGAGTCGCCAAGGAGATATTGGATAAGAGGCCAATTCGGCGTTGGAATGGTGCTAAGGTACGTCACACTCGGGGTCGCCATATTGAAAAGAAGAAAGCACCGCCATCATCTGAAAAGGATGTCGAATACGCAGACTAACGGTGGTGAATGATGATTGGCAGCGGGATGAGCTTCTGAGAGATCAAGAGAATGATCCGAATCTGAAACCAATTGTGGATTGGAAGAAAGAAGATCGGAAACCCACTTGGGAAGAGGTATCACGGTACTCGCCAACCGTAAAGTCGTACTGGGCTCAGTGGAATTCCCTCGTCTTAAGCGACGGACTCTTAAGACGCGTTCTGGAGAAATCAGATGTTACCGAAGACCGAAAACAACTGATAGTCCCAAGGAACAGAGTGCCAGAGGTATTGGAGGAAATCCACAATGGAAGCACTGGCGGACACCTAGGAGTAACAAAGACGCTGGGAAAAGTTAGGGAGCGTTTCTACTGGGTGAACTGCACTACTGACGTGAAGGAGTGGTGCAAGAAATGTGTGGTGTGCGCTGCAAGTAATGGTCCGCAACGGCACCCGAAGGCTCCAATGCGACAATACAACGTGGGTAGTCCGTTTGAAAGAATTGCCATCGATGTAGCAGGTCCGTTTCCGGAAACAGATAATGGAAATAAATACATCGTCGTCGTGATGGATTATTTCAGCAAATGGGTAGAAGCGTATGCCCTTCCAAACCAAGAGGCTTCTACTGTGGCGGACGCTCTCATCAAGGACTGGATTTATCGATTTGGTGTACCTGTTGAATTACATTCGGACCAGGGGAGAAATTTCGAGTCGATTCTGTTTCAGAATGTGTGCCGTACACTCGACATCCGTAAGACGAGGACAACTGCACTGCATCCGCAGTCAGATGGAATGGTGGAGCGAATGAATAGGACCATCAACCGGTACTTATCCAAAGTAGTCTCTGACCACCAGAGGGACTGGGAACAGTTTCTCCACCTGTTCCTGCTAGCCTACCGGTCGTCAATTCACGAAACAACTGGGCAAACACCTGCAAGCATCGTCATGGTCCGTGAACTGCGTCTACCTTGTGACCTGAAGTTCGGCTGTACACCAGGGGACGACGTGGCTGGAGAGGACTACGTCAGTACTCTACGCCAGAGAATGGACGACATCCACGAACGAGTCCGTTCAAATATCCAGGGCGCCAGCAACCGCATGAAGGAGACCTACGACATCAATGCCAACGATGGAAGGTACCAGCCCGGCAACCAAGTCTGGTTATATAACCCACAACGTCGTCGTGGGTTATCTCCAAAACTTCAAAGCTCCTGAGAAGGTCCGTATGGGGTCGTCACCAGGATTAACGATGTAGTCTACCGAATCCAGAAATTGCCAAGAGGAAAACCCAGGGTGGTCCACTTCAACCGTTTAGCCCCTTTCGCCGGAAGCAATGACGAACAAGCTGAAGCCAGAGTTCGACATGTCAATCCACCAGACAGCGAGCTCTCTTTTGAGGAGTTCATGTTGCTTCATTCCAACGGCCAGAAAGCTCGCTACGGTGTAACGCGAGAAGAACCACGTGACCTGTTCCAGGCTCCTGCTGACTTCTGTCTTGCCCACTGCGTAGCAGCAGATCTCCGAATGTCCCGAGGGATTGCACTTACCTTCAAGAAGGCGTTTGGACAGTTGGAGGGGTTACGCAGACAAAGACCAGAGGTTGAACGAGTCCTTCAAATCACGGTGGCCGAGCAGGGAGAAAGAGAGGTCCGTTTTCTATTTGGTGACCAAGCAGCTATCGCACCACAAACCAACTTATCAAACTGTCTGGGACACACTAGTCGAACTGAGGGATGTGCTCTTGTCCCAGAACATAAGCAGTTTGGCAATACCGAAGATAGCCAGCGGACTAGATGGCCTGGATTGGAGGGTGATAAGGAGTATGTTGGAAGTAATTTTTCGGTTTACTGGAGTTGAGATTCTGGTATGCTGTTACAACCCCAGGAGATCGCTCAACGAGAAGACCGTGGACTGTTTCTTCTACCAGACCTCCCGATGCAAGAATGGGCCATGCTGCAGGTATCGTCACAGGCCAGGGGATGACACAATTCGAGACGAAATGTCTTTAAGGAGGGGGCAGTGTTACGAACGCTGGACCAGTTCGCCCCTGCCTTCCTCGATACCAGCCGACCGCGTCGTCTTATAGACGTACGTGGAAGCGCCCCGAAAGATCACGGCTGCTTTTCCCGATTGTTCGGGTGATCGAAGCGCCGGGAAGTTACTGGTAGAATCCGCATGGATATATAACGGGGTATTTCGACGCGGGACAGGAGTCTCTATTTGAATATCGTCGCGGTTGTCGTACAATGCTCTAATATAAATTGTATAAAAATAAATTAGTGTAGTTATGTAGTGTTTAGTCGGTAGTTGTATTTATTAAATAAATAGTGTTAGTTTAAAGTACGAATTTAATTTTTCACACCTCACGCACCCGAAATAAATAAAACGTTACAATAACTTAAAAACCAATTTTTAGATTTATATTTTATATTATTTAGATTTATAATTTATACTATCAAAACTTTCTCGATTATTGAGAAATTTCAGAATAAAATTTAAACATTGAACACGCTGTATCTCTGAAACCAGCGACATTGGTATCGGGCATGCCGAGCTCAATCATAATATTTTGGTAGCTAGTATCTCCAGTTTAATATTGGACCATTCTTTCTGACACCCCGTATATTATAATTATTTGACAAACTGTATTGTAGAATTATTCATACTAACCCTTGCCACAACAGTTTTCTTCCTAAACTTTACTGGATCGAATTTCCACAATATATCTCAAACACTAAATATTCAAAGGAAAATTTTAAAATGTTCTTTAATATCCACAATTTTAAATTTTCTGTAAGATATATACTTACAAAATCTCCTTTATAAATTCCAACTCTTATTAAAATCTTAATGTAAACACAACCTGTTTCTATGTAGTTTGTAAATATGGAAAACGGCGTTCGTTCTGCTGAATAAATTCATTTGATAACAAACATTTTCTTCCGACGAATTTTTCGATTCAATGAAATGCCGTAAATTATTTATTTGCTTGTGTAAGTTGGATGTAAGCGTAACTAGATTGTGACAAAGTTTTCCTGCTTCGGAAACAAGGTTTAAGAAACTGAGAGCATAACGAAATCGAATAAACAAAACTCGTGTTTCCATGCCACGAAATCAAATCGAAGAATGGAATAAGAATTTGACATGTTAGAAAAGAAGTTGCGAAAACAGTTTTAATTTATCGTTTTAATCGCTGACTTCATAACCCGAGTGAAATTACAGATATATTTTATGTATATACGAGGTGTGTAAATTAAGTCAAGCAGACTGCAACATAGCGCCCGATCTAGTAACACTGTGTAAGACGGGACGTGGAATGGCGGTAGGTTAATATGTAATGCACCTTCAGTACAAGTTTGAACTTGTTAGAATCATTTGTTTGTTCTTTGTGACTGTTTTCGTAAGCCGGTTTTTTCTAGTGCGTTTTAAAAATGAATGACATTAATTCTGAGCAACTGTGTGCTATCAGGTTTTGCTTCAGACTTGGACACAGCGCGACGGATACTTTTGCAAAACTTCAACACGCCTACGGAGACACTGTTTTTTTTTTCAAGAATCCAGGTTTTTCGATGGTTTAAAGCATTATCAGAAGGGAGAGAGTCGATTGAAGATGAACCACACAACCAAAAGGAAGGAAGGCTTTCATCTTCCAGAACCGATGAAAATGTCAATAGAATACGGGATCTTGTGCGTTCAGATCGTCGGTTTAGGACAAGAATGATCGGGGAAGAGTTAAATTTGAATCACAGATTTTGACTAACTAATAAAGATTTTGACAGTTCATCAGATTTTGACTATCGAATTGGGATGTAGAAAATTCTGCGCAAAAATTATTCCAAAAAACCTCTCGCAGGAACAAAAGGACATCAGCAGAGAAAGGTGTCTTGACTTTTTGGAATCGGTTGAAAGTGATCCTCATTTTATGGTACATGTCATTAGTGGTGATGAGACTTGAGTCTTTGAGTACGACGTGGAAACCAAACGCTTGGAATGGCGCACTTGAATACCCAAGACCCAAAAAAGCAAGAATGCACAAGTCGAAGATCAAATGCATGCTGATTTGCTTTTTTGATAGCCAGAGAATTGTCCTTTTACAGAGAGGTTCTTAAAAAACTTCGAAAAAGGATCATGCGTGTGAGACCAAACATCAAGAATAACTGGCTGTTGCGTCACTAAAATGCGCCTTGTCACACAGCCATTTAAGTAAACGAGTAATTAGACAGTAAAAACATTCCTGTGGCTCCTCAGCCTCCATATTCGTCTGACTTGAGTCTTTGTGACTTTTTTCTCTTCCCGAGATTGAAAAATCAAATCAAGGGACGTCATCTTGGGACCATAGAAAACATTCAAATGGCTCTAATCGACCACCAGCACTGCTATAAGGAATGGATGAACCGTCTCCAGCGCTGTGTGGCTTCCCAAGGAAGTTATTTTGAAGAAAACGATACTGAATTGTAATTCTATTCGAATACAGGAAATTAAAAAAATCAGTCTCATTACTTAGTTTACACATCTCAAAATACCAGTGCAGGTACGCATTTAAATATATGTATGTACAACTTTCATCTTCCATTTTCAGTCTTTTATGTGGCACCCGAACCCGTTCAAAAAGGCTCAGTGAGTAGCTCTGATTACTGTAGTTTACTACCTACCTTTACTTTACTACTTTTTACCACTAGATAACACTGTCTAATTAGGCCAGTCAATAGAGCTTTTGACATGACATGAATTATACCTGAAATCCGACTACGGGATACTTTTAAGTTCAGTCCTTAAATGAGTTTTTTCATTTTTTTGCTTATAGAAGAAAAGCTATTGAAGCAATCACATCACATCCAATAGGAAAGTTGTAGATAATTCAAAAACCTTTAAAATGAAAAAAATATCAAGTCAATCGGTGCATTTTTCGCCGAGACAACTCGGAAAAAACGCCAAAAATTACCTTTTCTTAATAAATTCCTAATTCGAGTATTTTTGCATTAGAAGAGTCAATCTTGTGGAAAAATGTAGGTAATATCACGAAGAATGAGTGTGCAAAAACTGGATTATGTCCGATGAATAGTTTTTACACAATAGTCGAATACATTTTTTACATCGTATTTTGAATATTCCATAACACGTCGAGCGATAGATTAAATAACAAATTCTCGACGGATTCGGAAACTACAGAGTGTAAACTACAATTCGTCTATTTACTTTGTTTCATTTAAATGCCATTAAATTGGTGTAAAACGCCTCTAAACGCCGCGCGAAATTTGCTGGTCGCTGCCGCAGCTTCCCCCGCCAACTATACCTCGCTCGGCTGTCAGCGCGCCGCCGAACATTTTGCGCGGTGTTCAGAGGCGTTTTACACCAATTTAATGGCATTTAAATGAAACAAAGTAAATGGACGAATTGTAGTTTACACTCTGTAGTTTCCGAATCCGTCGAGAAAATGTTATTTAATCTATGGCTCGACGTGTTATGGAATATTTCAAAATACGATGTAAAAAAACTTATTTTAAATTTAAAACTTATTCGACTATTGTGCAAAAACTATTTATCGGACATAATCCAGTTTTTGCACACTCATTCTTCGTGGTATTACCGATTGACTTGATTTTTTTTTCATTTTAAAGGTTTTTTGAATTCTCTACTTTCCTATTGGATGCTATGCAATTGCTTCAATAGCTTTTCTTATATAAGCAAAAAACTGAAAAAAACAATTTTTTTCACTAATTTGTTATTAAAATAAAAGTGCAACTATTTCCTAGTCCAATTCATATACGTTTTCATCTAAATATCTAAACTTAAAAGTATCCCGTAGTCGGATTTCAGGTATCAATCGTGTCATATAAAAAAAGCTCTATTGACTGGCCTAATTAGACAGTGATATCTAGTGGTAAAAAGTAGTACCGTACTACAGTAATCAGAACGTCATATCGTCAGAATCAATCGTGTCATAGACACACCCCTTTTCGAGCTCTATTGACTTATACTTCAACAGAGTAAGGACAGAAATTATCGGTATGTACGTAATGTGTAATTATTATCAGATGCTTCAATACATGAACATATGTACGTTTTATATTTTATTTTTGCAGCAGAAAATGTAATCTGGACTCTAGAGTCTCATTTATTTATTACCCAAATGCACAAGATTGAATAACTGAAATGAATGAAATAAATTCAATTGATATATTTTCTACAAATTTCTATACTATCTCCATACTAAGCTCAATACAAAATTAATTGTAAATAAATGCGTATCCACAAAGCTAAGCTTTTTGTAATATGCTTTTCAAATAATTAAACTGCTTTGATATAATACCTGATAATAATCTTACTGTATAATTTATAATTAATAGGTTGGTGTATAAATTAAGAATTGCAACACAACAGTTTTTTACGTTTCTAATGCATTTTATTATTTTATTTAGATATTCAAGAAGAAGTCGCTGAAATTGAATTTGAGACAATGAAATTTTGTTTGAAAGTAAAATGAAACCGATTTAATTTAGATATATGTACGTAAAAAATCAAACAAAAAGTTCTCTCAACTCTTACAGGTATTTTGAGAGCTGCTTACAAGTCAAAAGTAGGGGGCTCCCCTAGAAAAACTCGATGCAAAATGAATGATTATTATTTATGAAGTACTGGCAATTTTTCAAGGTTCCCTGTCAATTAAACTGTAATCATTGATCGAAGATTCGAAAAATATTGGTATAGTAAATTGCTAGGGAGTCAACTATTATTAGTTTTAGGTATTTTGTATGAAATGACCTTATATTTTCCCATACAACTCAAAAAATGAAATAACCTCAGATCTCTTACGATATTTTAAGGGGACAGCCTACATTAGGAGGTCAAAATCAAGCACTTTTTCGTGAATTTTTTACAAAGAAACTACACAATGGATAATTTTGAAATTTTTACTGTTTATTATGTATATCAAAAGGTTTACAAAAAAAAATGCCTCTGAAAATTCCTTCTCCACGGCGTGCAGGATAGCGTCCCATAGAATCATCTGAATAATAAAAATAATTTTTTTTTTTGTAAAGTTTATGTGTATAGCTTCTATTTGAACTAAAAAAAAATCATGAATTTATTAAAATAAATAAAAAAAATTGTTGTTTTAAAAAAAATTGATTTTTTCTGGAAAATTTTCGTGTGTTTTTGTTAATAACTTTTTTTTGGCAATAATTTTTACTGATTTTTTTAGTTAAAATAGAAGGTAATTAAATAAGCTTTTGATTAAAAAAAAAACAGTCGATCTGTCAAATAGTTTTTGAGTAATCGTGCACGCCAATTTGAAAAAACATCGTTTCGAGAAAAACGCGTTTAAAGTTTTCGTACATGAAAAATAGTCGATAAAAATTTTTTTTTTCGTTTATTTTCCTTAACTTTTTGGTCAATCTGCTATCCCTGCTCCATAAGAAAGTTTCTCCTCTTCTTCAAACAGTTAATTCCTTTGCAATTGTTTCGGCTTGACTCGTCTTGATTCGGCTTCGTTCTACCGACGCTTCGGAGCACGCACACTATGTATTATATTTCGACTGTTTACAGTTCGAATTAGGACTTGAAACTTTGGGAGCATATTCTACAGATGATATACTTTCAATTTAAGCAAATCGATTTTTTTAACCCTCTAATGTAGGCGGTCCCCTTAAGTTATTTTAAATACAACGTATCGTCTTTACTTTGCAGCCAAATTATCAGAAATTTTAGAGAAGATTTTCGACTGAGATATGGGAGGCCACCGCGATGGGACACTCAGTATATAAATTCACTTTTAGTTTAGAGAGTCATAATTCTGTATTCGTATATGAAGAAATAATTCTAACTATGCTAAGTTGATCGACGATAAGCTACAAAAATATTTTATACTCCTAGGTTTACAGCAGCGATCGGCAACCCGCGGCTCGCCATCCTATTTTCTGCGGCCCGCAAGAAAGAATAAAAAAGAAATGTCATAATTTTTTTAAAGCGTTTTCAGTTCAGCCTGTTTATTTTCAAAATTATAGGTGCTGAAAAAAATTCGATCAAGTCAATTCCGACGTAAAATTTCATTTTTTCAGAAGAAGAGATTACAAGAAGATTTCGTTATTTTTTCTTAAAAAGGTTAAAACGAAATTACGATTTATTCGACAACAACAAAAAAAACAGACCTGAATTTCATGAAACAGGTAATCCCCGGGTTCTACACTAGAGAAAATCGCGTCCTCGAGACCTAAACTTAAAAATAACGGCTTAATATTATTTTAAAAAAATTTCTTAATACAAAATTCAGCGACCGAACGAAAAATGTTTGTGTACAAACTTCAGAATTTGTTTTCTCAAAAGCTAGATACGGACTTTTGTAAAAATGTTCTAAAAATAAAAATGTCTTCAGAGAAATGCATCCCAGAATCAATCGAAATATATCAATTTTTTTTTACTTTTTTGGAAATTTCGATTTCGTAATTTTGGATCAAAAACCGTCTTTAAAAATCCTGAAAACCCTGACAGGTTATCTACAGTTAAATGTTATAATTTACCTACTGTAAATACTGTTTCATTAATCTAACATGACATATTTTCAATATTCGGATGAGATCTACCAGTCCCCGCACTAGTGGTACAATGAATATAATATTCATTGTACCACCAAATGGCCCTTCTATTGAAAAAAGTTGCCGATCCCTATTATAGTGTTATACTCCTAATAGGTTTACAATTGTGTTAGCTAGAAGATATCGCCCTCTAGTACCGTTTAAGCACACTAGAGGGCTATAGGTAACACCACTATATGCTGTCCTGTTCAGAATATAAGCCGACACTCGCTTTTAGATTCAATTCAGTGAATTTCCCTGGTGAAATATAGTAGAAGCAAAATCCGGAACTGTGATTTCTGATGAATGATGGTGATACAGTAATTATTCTCGCGTTATAATAGGTTTGTTTTAACTGCGAATCATTTTAGAACGGTTCAAGGCAATTACTAAAATGTATATAGTCATACTCAAATGTATTAGACACCATACATTTTCTAAAGTTCTTATCTCAAGAAAAAGATATCCATTAAAACTGTATGAAGAAAACAACATTTTATTTTAAATTTTAGTATTTGGTATAACCACCACGTGCTAAAAGAACAACCCTTACACGTTGTGGCATACTAGTCGCTAAATTGTAACATTGATTAGGGGTAATGCGTTATACCACTCTTGCAATATTTTTTCTTCTAGCTGTTTTCTGGATTTACATTTGTACAACGCAACTTTTTCGTTTAATATCTGCCACAAGTATTCGATTGGAAATAAATCGGGAGACTGTGGCGGCCAATCTAACACCCTTACTTTATTTTCTTGAAACCAACGAATTACCGCATGTGATTTATGGCAGGAAGCGTTGTCTTGCTAAAAAATATAGTCAGGATCCTCGGTATCAAACAATTTGAAAATCTGATCTTTTTAAAACTCCGTTTAACATAGCGATATAACGCTCACTGTTCATCCGGCCTTGGCATACCAAGATTTCACCTACTCCGGATGCAGCCATGCACTCGCAGACCATGATACTGCCCCCGCCAAACTTTACGGTAGGGATAACACATGCTGGGTGAAATGCTTCTCCTTGCCTGCGTCTTACATATTACACCCCCGGGTGTCCAACGAACTATAAAAAAAACATTGATTTTACGGATTTGCGGATTTGCAGTTTGCTCCAGATTTACAAAAACTGTTACATATAATATGATATTTTGTTTGTATCCACATAAATTAGTGATGAGTTTGAGTTACCTCTATATTGGATTCGTCGGACCATATCACTTTAGCCCATTCCTCGACTGCCCACTTTTCATGTTTTTTTGCCCAATTTAATCGTTTCTGCTTGTGTTACTGTTAACATTGGTTTGTGATGAGGTCTACGGGCATGCAAGTCGACTTCCTTGAGACGTCTCCTTACTGTATATGCAGATACAGCCACATTATGCATTTCCCTTAGCTCGTAGACAATATTTTGTGAACTTTTTGTCCGTTCCTATAGAGCTATTCTTGTTAAAATACGAACCTCCCTCGCAGTTGTAATTCTTTTACGACCACTTTTAGGCCTATTCGCATGAGAATCAATGTCTTTGAAATGTTTAATTGTAGTTCTCACAGCACATCGCTAACATTTCAAGCGTTTGGCAACCAACCCTCTGAATTAAGAATCATAACTTGCCATCGTTCTACTTCTGTTAATTCGCGCACTTTTGGCATTTTTACAACCACTATTTAATAGCAAACAAACCACTATGAAAACTCTTTGCGACTGCAGCTGTTCTATTACCAAAGCCTTCTGATAGTAAACAAAGATGGGTCATACATTCGTATTTTTACACCTGCATTGTTTTTATATCCACAACCCTGAACAATACCCTTAGTTATTCATTATAAATGCATAGTGAGGCTCTTATCTCAGTTTTTAGTACACCGTCTTTCCCCAAATTCCAGGTATCTATGGAAGCTTACGATTTCATGAGGATGTTTAATGCATTTGAGCATGACTGTATCTTCAACTTCAGCTACACGTGGATATTTGGCGGTATAAAAAATTATCTGGTCAAATTTGAATTGCTCTGAATCTGCATTAGTTCTCGGTTGCAACCAAAACTACTAATTACCATTATTGTGAATAATCTGATTGTACATATAATAGGGATGTGCGATAGGATCCGATACTTTCTTGTACCGGTACTTTAAGTTTCGATATTCGATATTTTGTACCCAGTATTCCCACATTCGATACGATACGATTCGGTACAATTTTGGGAGATATCGTTCGTTTTGATACAAGACAAAAAGTGTATCTAGACCGTCTATAAAGTGTAAACTAATAATGACAGTACATAATAGTATAGAGATGATAGATATAGTTAGTATAGAGCATAGATATAATCGACAATAAAAAAAGAAAAGTTCCAAAGTTCCAGATGCCATAGACGCCGTTTGCTGTTGTTCTTTTCCATTTTACAGTTTTTTACAGTAGTATAGTGGTGAGTGGTGGTAGTAATTAGGTAATTAGTAATCATATTTACTTTGCTTTTGTAATGTGTTTTGTAAAATGTAAAATAAATAAAATCACGTAGAAGAGAAGCCGAAGTTATATTTTTATGTTTATGATTTTCCATATTATAAAGAAATAAGAAACTAATATCATGATAGTCAACATTCAACACATGCTATTAATCGTAGGAAATTAGTAAGAAATTTTGTACCGGTACAAAAGATACTGGTACCGATGTGTTCGATACTGAAAAGTATCGATACTTTGGCAGTCGATACGATACGCTGTATCGGTACTGAAATGTGGATCGGAACATCCCTAACATATAATCCCAACTCTAAACCTTTTAATACCTTACCATGTCTTGCGTTTTCTGCTTGGAAGCTGGCACCCAGGAAAAAAATTAACGAACATACGCCTAACACAGAAAAGCTCTTAGTTTAAGGTATCAGTAAGTGTAGTAAATTACTGGTGAATATACGGGAATTCAAACAATTCCGAGTAACAAATGGGAGGCAATCGAACGACTAATAAGTCTGAAGCGCTCGGTTAGGCTCCGCCAATAGGTATGTACAGGGTAGGTTCGTAAAAATGTATACCCCATTTTTTCTTAGAATTCTGAAACAATTCAACATCCTGTATATTTTTTTTTGTTGCTGAATTCCGCTTGTTTGATGCTTAAGTGCTTGATGCATAAGTGCTACTTCTTAAATAGTTTTTTTATTTACTTATATATTTACACTAATATCAGAACGATAAACCACGCATACTAATTATCAACCCCAAATTATTATTATTTTAAGGTAGCTAAAAAAGGAAATATTTAAATAAGTTGCCACTTTTAAGTGTATATTTTAATATATTATTTTAGTTTATTGTCTGTTCTGATAAAATAAATATTTTGCAAAGTTGATAAACTTATATTCTTCACTAGGTATGTACTAATAATCAAAACAATGATTACAAAAAATATGTTTTGCTAATTGCTCTTACCACGTGCGTTTCACAAATATCGGCATAAAAGTCGCAACATCAATATTTATATTTATTTTTGACAATAAAAGTAATCATCCACAGTTTACTATAAATTACGCCATTGCCAAGTATATTACTTTATGCAATAATATCATATTAAAAAAAAAACTTTGGAAGAAAGTACGACATACATATGTTTGTTATTTAGTTGTAATCAAAGAACAAGTAAAATTCAATAAATACCGAAACACAGGATGTTCCATTTAAAAAAAAATCTTAATTAAACAGTTGCTATAATTATCTTGTAATTGCTTTTATTTTTACCAACACATTCTGAAATTTCAGGAAAAATGAGAAACCCAGGACTTTCTTATTTTACAGAGCTATAAAAAATATTTTTTTCGTATCTCTAAAAATAACGGAGAAGACGGGGTTAGGAATTCTCACGAATCCATCCTGTACATATCTATTAGTTCGCTTCGCCCGAACCTTCGAAGTTTACGCCCATAGAAAAGCCGTTTGTTATTTTCGAATTGCTCCCGTCACAGACTAATGACTAAATTAGGTATCATTGTTATTAACGGCGTGCGGGCTAATGGTGTATGAAACGTTGTGCGGGACTAGAATCTACTGCAGCTCGTACCTAAGATGTGCGTTCAGTGAAGTGAAGAAAAAATATATATCACATTCCATTAAAAAATATACATATGTAAATGTTGTCTTTTAGTCAAAAAATATATATTTTTTATATGTTCACTAAAAAACGCTGAATATAAACAAATTAATACCAGTACCTGATGAAACCAAAAGAAATTAAGTATCAAATATATTTTCGCTGTGTATATTTGAAAGAAGTGCTCAATCCATGTAGAAGTTCTACATGTTCTTGTCCGTGTTTTTACTCAGTAGTGCAAAAAAATAAAATTTCAGAAACATTATTACTTGTGATAGTTTCGCAAATTGACTTTTTTGGGTATTTTCCATTCGACGTTGAACATCCACGATATAACCAGCGATTATTTCCCTAGTTGCTCCACTCCCTGGCTTACGACTTCCTGATCCAGTTTCCAGAAATTTGTCAACAGAAGTATGTATTTGATTTACAGGCTGCGTATTAAGTGGTTACTAGGTTAGGAAACTGTTCAGATAACTCCTGATGGTTAATTGGGTAAACATATTGCCCGTTTTTGAACCTATCATTTTGAAAATAACTTTCAAGAAGAAAACGTTTGCATTATCAATACATTATTCGCAGATTCATTGTAAATATGTAATTAAAATTATAAATAAATGTTTCAAGACTTGACTTTTATAATTTGAATTAATTTGACAACTGTCATTGGTAAAACTTAACACTGAAACCTGTGCTACCAAACACTAATTGAGAAAATATACAGTGTGCGCCTAAAGTATGGAATAAATTCAGTAAAGATTTAACAAAAAATTTTTGGAAAAAAATCCTCGAACAGGTCGATTTTGTTTAATAAAACATACACATTTTTGAGGGAACGTCTATTTTCAGATGTCATTTGTTTTTGAGTAATGACGTCATCAACTTATTTTTCAAATGGCAACTCCCCATTTTTTAATTTAATTTGAGAGACCCTTTCTTTGTCGATTTAACGGTATACAAATGTTGTACCTTACATAACAAAATTTTTAGTAAATGACAATTGAACGTTACAAAATGAAAATATATTTTTCACAATAAATAAACGAAAATGTCTTTAATAAGCAAATACAATTTTAAATTAAGTGTTCGAAATGCCGTCCCTCAACTTCTTGGCAATATGCAAGCCTGTGTACAAATTCTTCTTGTACATTCTGAATAATTACTTCCAGGGTAATGAATCCCATTTCATATCTAATGCGATCTCGTAGTTCGGCTAAATTGTGTGGTCTTCTGCAGTAAACTTTTGATTTTAAATAACCCCATAAAAAATAATCAAGTGGTGTAAGATCTGGGGATCTCGCGGGCCATTCTATCGGTCCTCGTCTGCCAATCCACCTCTGAGGTAAGATGACGTCTAAATATTCACGAACTGAGCGCGCATAATGCGGTGGTGATCCGTCATGCTGAAACCAGAGTGTGTTATCTTGGATGTCAGGATCATTCTCGTTTGGGAAAATTACTGCAAGTGCTAGAACTAGATCATTTTGCAAGAACTCCAGATATCTTTCTCCTGTGAGAGTTTCTTCAAAGAAGAAAGGCCCTATTATTCTGACTGCGACTATTCCGGCCCACACATTTAATTTCTGCGGATGTTGAGTATGTGCCTCGATTATCCAATGAGGATTCGTCCGACTCCAATACCTGCAATTTTGACGGTTCACTGTGCCGTTTGGACAAAACGTGGCTTCATCGGCAAAAATTATTTGCTGGTGTAAATTTTGATTTGTTTGACATAGATTCACCATAGTTTCACAGAATTTCAATTGCGGTCGTCTTCGTTGAGTTCTTGCACAAGCTGAAATTTGTAGGGATGATAGTTTGCTTTCCTCAGGATACGTAGAACTGTGGTCTGACTAACTTCATTTTCTGAGGCAACTAGTGTAGAGGTACTCTGACGGTTCTCTTCAATACTTAACATAGTGTCAATCTTTTTATCTTGGGTAATTTTTGGACGTCCTGATTTTGGTAAATATTTAACATCACCCAGTTTCTCTAAATTTGGACTTAATCTTACTAACTGTCGATTGGGTGATAGGGTTATCTGTATATTTTGCATTAAATAAATTGCATACCTCCTGCTGAGTTCTGGTCTTATTTCCAAATCCGATTAAAATTGGAATTTTTATAAATACTAACACGTTACATTAACTTTTCGCACAATTTAATGACAAATCTTCTGATTAACTGACAGTAAAAACAATGGATACGTCAAAAAACTTAATCTGATAATTGTTTTTGCTTAGCAACGTACTTTTTTGCTATGTTTTATTTGTGTTCAGTTTTTTCAGAAATTTTCGTTTATTTATTGTGAAAAATATATTTTTCATTTTGTAACATTAAATTGTCATTTACTCAAAAATTTTGTTATGTAAGGTGGCAACATTTTTATACCGTTAAATAGACAATGAAAGGGTCTCCCAAATTAAATTTAAAAAAATGGGGGTTGTCATTTGAACAATAAATTGATGACGTCATTACTCAAAAACACATGACATCTGAAAATAGACGTTCCCTCAAAAAAGTGTGTTTTTATTAAGGGGGTATTCTAGTCTAGAGGCATGAATTTCGGGCGGTTTTTGAAGCTCTGTACAAACGAAACAAAAAATATTTTTATTATCCATTTTTTTATCATTTGTTTATTGATATTTTAAAATAACATGAAAAATTAACTGAAAAAAAAAACTCAAAATTGAGAAAGTTATGAGCTGGCAAAGTGGGGGGTCCAAAAAAAAGGGTGTCCTGGCGTGCATGATTTCAACCCTTCTGGTCATCTGAAACAAAAAAGCCGAACGGATTCTTAATTAGTATAGATGCCCCTATAGCCCGAACCTTGGAAAAGTCAAAAAACATTTTTTTCATAAAATGGCGGCCGTTTGAAAAAAAATAATTTGTTTTGCATGTTTTTTTTAGGAATTCCGATTTTTTTAAAAATAGTAAAATCAAAAATTTGATCTGAGCGTGCTTGAGGCGATAGAGGAATGTATAAAGAACATTCACACCAAATTTCAAATAAATCGGTTCATTAGAACTTGAGATATCGTGCACGCCAACTCGAAAAAAGTAGTTTTTAGAAAAACGCGTTTAAAGATTTGAGACAAGTTTCCGGCAATTTTACTCAGTTAGCACGTCCACGTTGCATGAAGGCTGACTCAAAACTAATTTGAAATAAATACTAAGACGAAAAGATTCCTACTAAATACGTTTCGTGTTTCGTAAGTACTCGGGCAGTGTCTACCATCTATTGTTCATTTGTTCCGGTCGGACCGGAACCGATGGCGCGTCAAAAAAAATGGCTGTAACTCATAAAATAATTGAAATTTTGAAAAATCCTTTTAAGGGCATATTCTTGAATGTCTAAACTTTGGAAATATGAAACAAAAAAAATTTCAATTTTTTCAAATTTGTAGACTAGAATACCCCCTTAAAGAAAATCGACCTGTTCGGGGATGTTTTCCAGAAATGTTTTCTTTCACATTTACTGAATTTATTCCATACTCTAGGCGCGCACTGTATAAATCACACCCTACCTTAATTGAGTTTGAATTTATTTAACGACACGGTATTATTTTTTTATTACGGCGAAGATCTAGAGGTGTGTATCCAGAAAATTTTATGTATATTGACCTAAAACGTCACTGCACTGTACAGGAAAGTAAATAAGGCAGTAATTGAAGTCTCCTCTGCAACCGCGCAATATCTCCACGTAAAAACACCGCCGCCGACGGGAATCCATCGAGAAATATTTTAATAACACTCCCCGAGGTTGCATATGGCCCGCGTTGATAACTGTCTTCTTTATTAACTTTCCAGGAAGATTGCCTCCGGACCATTTCCCGACTCCCTCGGCTCTAAAGCGATCCAAAAATAAACCCTGCAATTTTTCGAAGGGCTCGCGCCCGTCGACAGGATAACTCGATAATGATTTTAAAATTGCGCTTTCGCAATGTAAGTCCTTGAATTACGCGACGTCACGACAAAGACATCACTCCCCATGGGATTCACAGGCAGGTTCTAAAGCAGAACAAGACAAATGAAAAAAAAATAAAGCAATTATTATATGTATTTTAGCGTTATCTTCGCAGTATCACCCTCTAGAGCAATATACGAGGTGTGTAAATTAAGTAATGAGAGTGGCAACGTAGCGTCCGATCTAGCAACACTGTGGAGACGGGACTTCATCTGCACCTTCAGTGCAAGTTTGAACTTGTTAGAGTCATTTGTTTTTTTTGACCGGTTTTTGTAAACCGGTTTCTTCTAGTGCGTTTTAAAAACGAGTGACATTAATTTTGAGCAACGGTGTGCTATCAGGTTTTGCTTCAGACTTGGACACAGCGCAGCGGATACATTTGCAAAACTTCAACATGCCTACGGAGACAGTGTTTTTTCAAGAATCCAGGTTTTTCGGTGGCATTCTCAGAAGGAAGAGAGTTGATTGAAGATGAACCACGCAGCGGAAGGCCTTCATCTTCAAGAACCGATGAAAATGTCGATAGAATACGGGATCTTGTGTGCTCAGATCGTCGGTTAGAGACAGAAATGATTGGGGTTAAGAGTTAAATTTGAATCACACTACTGTTCATTAGATTTTTACTAACGAATTGGTGATGAGAAAAATCTGCGCAAAAATAGTTCCAAAAAACCTTTCGCAGGAACAAAAGGAGATCAGGAGAGAAAGGTGTCTTGACTTTTTGGAATCGATTGAAAATTAACCCTATTTTATGGAAGTCTCAAACTCCCATGAGACTTGGACGTTTGAGTCCGATCCGGAAACCAAGCGCAAAAGCATGAAATAGCACACTTCAAGCTCTCCAAGACCCAAAAAAAGCAAGAATGAGCAAGTCGAAGATCAAATGCATGCTGATTTGCTTTTTTGATAGCCAGGGAATTAATTGTCCACAAAAAGTTTGTGCCTCCAGGCCAAACAGTAAATCAACACTTTTACAGAGAGGTTCTTGAAAAACGAAAAGGGGTCATGTGTGTGAGACCAAACATCAAGAACAACTGTATGTTGCATCACGACGATGCGCCTTGTCACACAGCCATTTCAGTAAACGAGTTTTTAGCAAGTAAAAACACTCCTGTGGCTCCTCAGCCTCATTATTCGCCTGACTTGAGTCCTTGTGACTTTTTTTCACCTCAAAGGACGTCAGTTTGGGACCATAGAAAACATTCAAAGTGCTGTAACCGACCAGCTGAAGGTTATTCCGGTATATGAGTTCCAGATCTGCTACGAGAAATGGAAGAACCGTCCTCAGCGCTGTCTGGCTTCCCAAGGAAGTTATTTTGGAGGAGACGATACTGAATTGTAATTCTATTCGAATAAAAGATCTCATTACTTAATTTACACACCTCATACTATATTTTGGAGGTTCGAAAAAGTCGGCAACTGCCGAAAGTCCTTCCCAAAGCACTCTCTAACGGTAAAACCATTCAGCTCATATGAAGCAAGAAAGATTCTTCTTTTCTTCGTTATTCGACGTTTAGAAGTCACGGTTCCGAATTTCGATTTTATTAGGTCGTATATTAGCATATTGTGGCGTTTTGATGGGATTAGCAAGTTCTTCATCCTTCATCGACAAATAAGTCACACTGATGAAATCTAATAAGATCGAAACCCGGACCTGTGACTTCTAAATGACGAATATCTGTGGCTTATAACGGCGAATAACGAAGAACGAGGAATTACGCTTTTGCATGAATTATTCTTAGAAGTGTAATGGTGCTACACTCTATTAGATGGAATATCTATGTATATGAGGAAGGTCCCCTTTCTGGTACAGACATTGCAGATTGAATGTAATTGTCACTGTATTCTTGTTATATTGGAGTAAAGAAACTTTAAATGTGTTTTCCTCAAAACAATATTTTTTGGACTAATGATCATGCCAAATAGTACTGGCTCGTTCGGGCGGGAATTTTGTCACACATATTCATCACATTCGTGGCTATAGTCGTAAGTTAATTCATTGATAAGAAAACTTTTGTTAGAGAACTTTTACGTAGAAAAACATCAACCTTATGGTGGCACTTCACTTGGCGTAGCGTATTTGTGTTTGAGTATCGCTGTATTTGTCCAAATATTTGATGTTTTCGCAAATATTCCAAACATGCCATCCACACAAAGTAAAAAAAAAAAAAAAAAAAAAAAAAAAATTTTTAAAAATTAAAAAACAAGAAAATAAAAAAAGGAGGGTTGAAAAACCAAAGCCTTATTACCTGACTGCTCTTATTACCAAAATGTTAAATCTAAGAAGACAAGTTCTAAAAGATCATAACACGAACCAAGTGTGGACGGTTACCGCAAATATTCACCTTATTTGACTTCTTTGATGTGTCATTGAAAATCGACAAGTGGACGGAAACGCGTATTTGCTGTTAGCGCTATTCGCGTTATTTGTACAAATAAAGCATATATAGCGAATAGCTTCTCCACACATCGACGTTTTTGGGCAAATACAACAAATATACGAATACGCTACGCCAAGTGAAGTGCCGCCATTATATTGAAACAGTCGCCAAATGTTTAAATTTCAATATCTTAACTTTATCTTCACCTTTTGATTCGAACAATGGCTACCTTTATATTTTGAACAACTCATAAAAATAAATTTTCGTTTCAGAAAACTACAAACACTGTCACAAAACAATATTCCTTTCAAACCGGAATGCAGAGTGGCATATGGTGCAGTTATTTGTAAATATTGTTCAATAGAAGACAACTGGAGAGAAAGAGGTTCTTGAAAAGTGTAAATCTATTCTAAAAAAAAAACAGTTTCCCGAAACAGTGGAATGTCACAACGGAAATATACAGTGCGGACGTAAATGTACCCCCCCCCCCCCAGTTGAAATTGTTCTACTTTTACTACTTAAAAGTGACATACATCACATCACGTAAGACCACAGATAGGACTGTCATTGAAATTTTTTGAATAAATTTTTAGAATAGAAGGGGCTCTTGTGACACCTCGTTTGAAAAGTATTTCAAATCTTCGATTGAATTTGAATTTTATTAAAATATAGTAAACTTTCGAAAATAAAAATGACATTTGAAGATAGAAATGAAGATAGAAATCTCTCTTCACGTTGAAGAGAGATTTGAAATACTACAAGGTATCACAAGACCCCCCCCCCCATCTTATTTAAAAAAAAATGCAATGAGCGCCCTCTGCGTTGTGGATAAAATGACGTATGTAACTTTTATATTACAAAGTAGTAAAAGTAGAATTATTTCAACTGGTTTTTAAGCGATGTCAATATCAACATATCAGTTCAAACGCTAGAGAGGAAGGAGGGATTATTTACATCTGCATTGTTGCCGAGGCTAGTCGGTTTTTCCGAATACGGACGAAGCTACCTGAATGCACCTCCTAGTTAGTAATTTCCGATACCAGATACAAACAAACAGACGAACAGAAGCTGAATCGTCAGAATGCGCCAGTCAGGTAATTGCCGATACAAGTCACAGGCAGACGGACCAACACCCAAGCGCTTAGAGGGAGGGGATACCTTGGTAATCAATTTCCGATGTCAAGGGGAAAAGGTAAGGGGTCCTACCTAGAATGCTGAGGAAATAGCCGATCAGCATCCCTTTTCTCGCAAATCGGGCTTTCTCTTATATTGTCCGGTAGAATTTTTTGTCTAGATGGAGTCTCCGGGATTAAAAGTTCATCTATATTAGGTAGGATATTAGCACTGGTAAATTATTATATTATGGTACGCGGTGTGGCGACGAAACTCCCAGTTCATCAAGGTGAATAGAATTAAATGACCTCGTAACGAACTTATTACAAGAAATCTCACCATTATTGGGGTGAAAAATTCTCCCGATTATAGGAAGTGTGGAGAGGGGGGAAGAGACCTTTTTCGCATACCATGCGGATGCCCAGCTTTAGTTCCTGTTAGGCATTCGATCTCTGGGGCTGCAACAATAGAACCAAAACAGGCAACCAAACCATCCATTGGAGACTATCCTTGAATTCCTTAAGGAAATAGGAGTAATTGAATGAATAGTGTGTGACTTCAATGCACAGAGTATTGCCTACCCCATAAGCAATAAATAAATAAATAATAAATAACCCCAGAACTGCGAAGCACACTCCAAACTTATTTTATCCAGCATTGTTTTCGGGGTAACCACACAGCAATTCGGCGATAAAAAAATACATTCTGAGTACCCCACACGCTCCTAAATTTCCACGCTTACGACTCAGCCAGACGCCATAAAAACCTCGTCCGGTGCCCGATGTTAATTTGTCTCGTAATAGACGGGTTCCCGAGGCGTTTGGCCGGCCTGTCGGGGGGGCATTTCGTTCTTATCGGGCGCTCTGGAGCCCAGGGATACGACCGAAAGCCTTCTCGCCGTTGCTCCGCAACTTTGTAGCTCTCGCGGGCGACCGGCCACCCTCTTAACGGAGACGCAAACTGAACGTGACTGGGACCCCGCAGGGGCGTGCCGACGTCTCCTTTAAGGGCTGTCTCGCGCGACGGGTTGTTTACTTTATAGTGAAAAGCGATTTAATTACGTCGAGAGTAACCGCCTTTGAAATACCGTTCGAACGTGGAAATCCAGCTGGACGATAATAAATTACAAGTTGCGTGTATAAAGTTTAACTTTAATACGAACGGCGTATAATTTTCTACGAATTATCTTTTGGTATCATCAGAAAAAAAACGATAAACTAAAACTTGAAAAACCAAAGAGACGTTAGAACGCAGTACGGAACTTCTAGAACAAAACTCTGTCGAAGGGATGTTAGAATTGTGGGGCTGTTCAATGGACGCTGCCTCATCAACAGAGTGCCTATTCAGGCTGTCTGAGTGAAAGTAATAAAACACCAAAATATTACCAATGAAAGTAATAAATACCAATGTCGCCGGTTTAAGAGATACAGCCTGTTCAGTTTAAATTTTATTCTGAAATTTCTCAATAATTGAGAAACTTTTGATAGTATCAATCTGAAAATTGGTAGTTTTATGTTTTTTTTATCCAAATAGAAGGCAACCTAATCATAAACTTTTCAGAAATCTTTACAACCGCTTAGGCGAAACTGGATCTTTTCGCCCAAAAAGTAACCATGGTACTCCGAAAACTATCACAGTGGATGAAGAAGATGAAAATTCGTGTAATTCGTGTTTCGGAAAACCCAAGTCTGAGTACTCGTCGGTTAAGTGTGGCAACGGGGCTATGTCAATCGTCAATTTGTAGAATTTTGAAAAAAGAAATACTCCAAATCATTATACTCCGGTTAAGCAGTTATTGCCTCAAGATTTACTAGCTCGCCTACAATTTACTCAGTTTCTACAAAATATGCGAACCGAAAACCCAGATTTTCTTAACAAGTTGTTTACCGATGAAGCGACATTTACTAGACGGGGTGTTTTTAATTGGAGGAACAATTATTTGTGGGATTTCGAGAATCTACATCATTCAAGGCAAATAAAGGCAAATAGTGTTCAATGCCAAACATGTTATTTTGTAAAAGTTTTCTATTGTATACGGATTTAAGGGGACATATTCTATATTTTATGTAACCTAAAGTGATAAAATCATTTTTTGTTTTTTTTTTTTTATTAATCTCCGCTAGTTTTAGGAGGTATTAGACACTCTGTAGAGTATTTACCTTGAATATTTTTGTCCATTTGTTTACTTAATAATCAAAGTTAAAGATTTATTTTTTAAAATAGTGTAGTGTAAAATATAATGTAATAGTAGTGTAAAATATACGGTCCTTTTTAATGAAACCTGCAGTGCTTGAATAGCTCGATGAAAAAATTCGTAATAGGCTAATTAGAATGTAGCAAATAAACCTAGAATTATTTTAAGAGAAATAAAATATATAATCATTTCCATCTTTGGTCTAAACAAATCAATAGTTTAATTTCCACAAATATACTTTTAACTATGACAGTTGGTTCGTCACACTGTGGCTTTATCAAATAGTTACAAAAAAGTTAGTCAAAAAAAATATTAAATAAAAAACAATTTTCTATAAATGGTAAGTTAGTGAAAACATTAGAACCTATGGTACCTCGGAATGCAACCTAGCAATATCCACATTAAGAGTTCTTTGAAAATTTAAAATGTAAGAAAAAATCAGGTATGACTTTTTTTCCACCATAAGTCCCAAGAACCACGCCTTAAAATAAAAGCAGAATAATTTTATTCAAGCTTGTTGTCAAACAAACCAAGAAATGTGATAATAATTTTAAATTAAGAGACTGAAAAACCCCGGCTGCCAATAAAATAATGAATCTGAACGTATGTTCTTTGTCTTTTATATTTAGATATACAAAATTTTCCTGTGGCATTCAAATCTCCTCTAAGGACTTAACAGTTAAATGAGGACATATGAGCGAAATACCTACCGCAAAACTTTGCATCATTAATTTTGTAGGTCTCTAGATACTGACCGTTTATCACTTATGCTATAACTTTACACCAGTTGAATAAAATATTATAGATCTGAAGCTCAGTAATGGATATTTAACGGCCGCCGAAGTTCAGATATTATTTATAAGCTTCGGGAAACGTTTGAGGAAAACATTTAGAAATTCTCTGTACTAATTGTAACGAGTCGTCAAAAAAAATCCATCAAAGTTTGCCGAGCAAAAAAGACGTAATTTTATTCTTAACTTTAAGTTTATAACTTCATGAATTGTCAATGCTGTCACATTGTGTCATCTTCTCATATGGCATATCAAAAACTTCAAAGATCTAGCAAGTTAAAACGGGGTCAAACCGCAAGGTCTAGGGGAGAATACGCAAGGGGTCTGCGTGTACAAAAATTATACGATCTTCAAAAAAATTGCTTACATAATTAATTATTTCCTTAGAAGCATGTACACGAGCTCCATCTTGTTGAATGTAGCCTTCTTGCAATCCTCTAAACGGTACCTCTCTGATTTCAGTGTTCAGGGTAAAGCTACACCTGTGCAGGTGAATTAAAATTTGTTACCATATTCATGAAATATTATTTTCTTATTATTATCTTTTAATAACGTAAAAATAAATGTTTTTTTTAATGTCATATGTATTTGTTGTTAAAATTACCTCGCACGATGTTACACGTGTTACGATGTTACACAAGTAGGGTACAAAAATAACAAGTGATACAACGACGGTATAATTATATAATTGGTTTTGTTACCGCAGCAGGAGTATTGGTCCTTTGCTGATCATACAAAGGACATACGTGAGCTCGTAAAGTTTGTAATGAATTCGATAAATCCTTATTGACGGGTTTTCACAGGAAATCCTCGGACACGTCAACTTTACTTTATAAAATGTCACTTTTTTCAGCCATCGACTTTTTTTTATTTGATTGTTTTTGAGCTATGACGTCATTGGCAATTTTTTTGTATGTCAAAAAGTATGACCTTCAAGATGTAAGTTTTCGAGATATTCGGTTCCAAAGTTTCAAGAATGGATTATACAAGCGATGACAAAATACTAGTCATTTATAAAGGAAGCGCTATAAAAATTACAGTTTTGACAGTTGTCAGAATTTTGAAGCTTGTCCTCGCAAGTTTGTATTTTATTTTAAGTTGATTAATTATTATTATATAATAATAATAATAATAATAATAAACAATAATATCACAATTCATTTTATTTGAAAATGGTCCGTCATTTGAGTGAAAGGGAAATAATCGAAATTTTGATCATGATCGGTTACGGGGACAGAGATTGCACACAATTAGAAGTATGCCGTTTATTTAACAACAAATATCCAAACAGAGAACCAATTACACAGTCCACCGTTAGCAAAATAGAACAAACATTTTTAGAAGTGGGTCATACGGGAGATCGCTCTAGAACGGGTCGTGTACCAGTACAAGAAGATGTTAAACTGAATGTTCTACTAGAACTTCAAGAAAATCCCCGTATACCCACCTGCCTAGTGGAGGCAAACAACGGAGTAGTTCAAAGCTCCGTCTTGAAATATCTGAAATTGTACAAATGGCATCCGTATAAAGTGGATTTGGTCCAAGAATTAAACGAAGACGATCCTGACCGTAGGTTACAGTTTTGCAAAACCATGTTGCAACGCCTGATTGATGACGACGAATTCTTACGCAATATTGTTTTTTATGATGAGGCTACCTTTTATCTCGACGGCACAATAAACCGGCAAAACTGTAGATATTGGTCTCCTGAAAATCCTCACTGGAAAATGGAAACTCGTAGTCAGTTTCCACAAAAAGGATAACGTTTGGGCTGGCATTGTAGGTAACCGTATTTTGGGGCCATTTTTCATTGAAGGCGCATTAACAGGTGAAAAGTATTTGGAA
Organism: Aromia moschata; assembly: GCA_029963805.1. Taxonomy (NCBI): domain Eukaryota; kingdom Metazoa; phylum Arthropoda; class Insecta; order Coleoptera; family Cerambycidae; genus Aromia; species Aromia moschata. The sequence goes on along the minus strand of JAPWTK010000370.1, from coordinate 259,011 downwards.
TTTTTAAGAGACGATTTAGTCCCTGCACTTGCGGTGCTTTACCCAAATGACGTAGATCCCGATCTGCCCAATAACACAATATGGTACGAACAAGACGGTGCACCACCCCACTTTGCAGTGATCGTTCGCGACTATTTAAACCAAGTATTTGCTAACCGTTGGATTGGTCGCAAGGGAACTATCGAATGGCCCCCTAGATCTCCGGATCTCACTCCCCTAGACTACTTTTTATGGGGCGATTTAAAGAGCAAAGTCCATTTCAATAGGCCAAACACCATTGAATAATTAAATGACAGAATTCGTAATGAAATTCGAGCCATTCAACCCGATACGCTTGGTAAGGTTCTGCAGGAGTTTCAGTGGCGGATGAAATAATGCCAAGAAGTGAATGGAGGTCACTTTGAAAACTTACTCCGATTTTCTTGTTTACTTTAATTATTCATCATTTGTACGGAAACTTTTTTCATTTGTTAAAATTGTTGTTGATTTATTATTACTTAAAAAACTAAACAAATTACTCCTAAATCTTTCAAAATGTTCCATAAGCTATTAAAATAAACAAATTACTCCTAAAATCGTTTAAAATGTTCGACAAGCTATTAAAACGCTTGACCCACTCGATAACTTGTACATGGTACATTTTAGAAACTTTGGAACCGAATATCTCGAAAACTTCCATCTTGAAGGTCATACGCTTTTGACATATTGGTATTCAGAAAAATGTGCTCTATCGAAATCCGTCGAAAAAAAATATGGGTTTTCTGCGAAAACCCTTCAATAACGATTTATCGAGTTTATTCCAAACTTTACGAGCTGTATGTATATGGTGCCAAAAAACTACCTAAGCATTTTTAAAATCATTCATGGAAAAATTCTTATCTAGCAATTGGCTTCCTCTACTTCCTACTTGACGCTACAAGTTTATTAGAGACGAAAGCGCACCTCAAGCAAAATAAACGATTGCTTTCCGAGTATATGACGATAGGACCCGGAAAGGATAATATCTGTTTAACCGTCTATCGAGGGATCCCATTTGCAAGGCGCGCGACATTACAAGTCGACTCACAGCTTCCATTCGATCGGGAACCTTACGTTTTTACAAATCGGGGACTACTTGCTATTCTACCTACCGCCCGGCTCCGAGAAAACGTATAATTCAAAGCGACTTCGGGGCCGCTATCCGTTCGCCGGTAACGTATGTATATATATTCATTTTATTACCCACTCGACACTAAAGAGGGGGTGGGCATCAAACTTTGGTAATTCGAAGGCGAGTTCTATCGTCTAGAAACCACTAATTTATTCTACGTTCGTCCCTTTCTAACTAACCAGGAACGAGGGGACCGGCCCCCGGATCTTAAACGAGTTGGGGAGCCGTTATTTCAGCGGGGCAGACGGTTTACGACTCGCTGATTTAATACGTACAAATGGCTATATGAGATTTGCCAAATTCTCTCCGCTTGCTGGCCGGCGCCGGCTCCACATTCAGACAAGTGCAATTCCGTGGCACTTATTAATAGGATAATGCAAATTTGCTGCAAATTTGATTGCATATGAAGACTGAATATTGAATTGAATTTTGAATGATTGAATAAAGAAATGTCACAGAGGTGAAGTGCCAGTCACGTTTTTTGTCTTGTTTATCGTCAAATTAAATACATTTTCAATAAAGAGTATCGATATATGTAGGTACAGTGTGTACAGAATCGATGGGAGACGTATTGCTGCCTTGAATTACCTTAAAAAACTATATATGTAAGATAGGAAATCAATTATATCGCAGATTTGCAAAGAATTTTATGAATAACTTAACGCCGTTTGGGAAATGCCGTATCTTTAAGTTTGTGAGATATTTTAAAAAACCAAAAAGATGTAAGTATTTCAGAAAATCTGCTCTACTTTATTTTTCCTCATTTGTCCATTTTCATCGTTCTCATTAAATCATCAATACATTTTTAGGGCAACTTTTTGACGAACACGTCAATTCTTCAATCGAATTAATATTAAGACGTTTTCAGTTTCTGAAAGCATCATCAACTTTTTTTCTTATACCAATCCCATTGGATGCTATGCTATTCAAAAGTACTCTATGCCGCAACTAGGTACTACCACAATTTAAAATTAACAATAATTGTGATACCATTTATGAATTACTGAGTTCTCTTCTGGAAAAAAATGGAAAAAAACTGCAAACATTACTGATGTGTCATTAATTAAAAATAAATAACTACAAGTAAAGAGAATACATTTTTGTTTTAAAAGTTTATTTTCATAAATCAAAGGAATGTAATTAAATACAGCCGCCAACGTCTTTTTTAAAAATATTCTTAAAGTCGATAGCCTAAAAAAGTATTTTCTCTAAACTTCTCCGGAATTTGATTGAGTTCGGATATCTTGTGGCACTTTGGTCGAAAAGCTACGCGAAACATAATCAGCTTCATAAAAATAATATGATAATACGTATAAATAATAAAACAGATTACTTATAACAAAAAAATCGTTAACCACGTTATGTTACTCATAAATTTGTCTACAACTTTGACTATTTAAGCGTTTTCGTATTTCTCATAATTTCTAAGATATGAATATATGCATCACTAATTCTGGACACACTGTATGTATTATCGTTATTTCGAAAATCGTACATCTATAGTTTAATATATCTCAAAAAATATCAATATTTCGGTATATCGCAACAGTCGGCATTTTTAAAGTGTTTTTTTGAAGCTATGTCAGAATTCCTAACTGGTCTGCCAATTCTAACCTCAGATTCCGTCAAAATACATATGAACATGGTGGTCAGCTAATTTAAACTTTTTATATTGTTTGAACTTTTTTCGGGTATTCTTAGAGTGTTTTTTGAGGTTGGGAAAAACGCAAGAGCCAATCGGACAAAACGAACATCGGATTCGTGTTCAGCGGGTCAAAATGCATGGAAATACATAGATTACATACGATATACCGTGTGTGTAAAGCCGCCATCGGCCAGTTATGAAAATGGACAAACAGAGGTGATACGACAGATAAGAAGCAACCGTACACGCATCGAAGGTAGTGAGGGAATAAGACCGGCCCTCTCACCTGTGCTTGGTGTTAGAATGAGAAGGGTAACATTTGTCCTTTTTCACAACTGGCCGATATTGGCTTTACACAAACTGTATACATGTGCCTTGTAACAGTAGACTTTTATTATTTTTTTGTATGCCTGTATAGATTTTTTTGTAAATAAAGTTAATAATTCGTTGTTTCTTCATAAATGCTGAAATGTAATTTGTGAGGTTATTCCACCTCTTTATGTCACATTTTTTTAACCCTAGAACGCTAAGCTTCGTAAATTTTACGACGCCGATTTTCATTTTTGGCTATCATCGAGCAGATTCGATAAGTATCGAGCTGAGCTTCTATCTATTCTCTTAGGAAGTAATGCTGAATAGTTCGATGGTGTTAGCTCGTATTTTAGCGTGACTTATAATCAGTTATAAGACGATTGTCGTAAATTTTACGAAAGGTTAACGTACTTTAACGTAACTTTTTCAGATAATATTGCACAGCTAACTTGTTCTAACTAAAAAAGTCAACTAAGCCACCAAACTATCAAGCAGAAATTGAGAATATTGCAGAGAACTTGATTTTAGAATCATATTATCATATTAGTTGTATAAATAGTTATATTTTGTAAATTCCCATAAAGCAAAACGTTGCAAAAAACTAAGCTCTAGAAAGTCATACATTAAAATACCCACTTTGCAGCGCTCACTCCGTGAAAGTATTGGCAATATACTAGACTAGATCAGGAAGTTCCAGAAGATGAACATGATGCACTAGAAAAGAAAACAGCGCCTGATAAACCCAAGAGGACGATTTGTGCGAGTTGCCCTTCGAGAACGCATGACCACTCACTTTTGTTCAAACTATTCAATAAGCCATTTTGTAACGAACGCCGAAGTGATATGTGTAAATCATGCACTTACTGATATTTAGTTTGTATTGTTTTGATATCAAATAAAAAAAATTAAAAAAAATGATAACATTATGCAAAATTTTATGACTCGTAAATTTTACGAATGTTTAGTCTTAAGTGGTGTTAGAAATATGTTTAGCGTTCTAGGGTTAAATATTACTGAATCGACAGTGTGTTCCTATACTTCTATGTGCAACTTTATGACTTTATTTTAAGGTAACGTATTTTGTCTAATATTTTTGAAACGGGATCATAAGTAGCAATAGTATTTAGCCTTAAAATCCATTTTCTTGTGTCTTGTCTATTACGTATTTGTTAAATTAGTGAGCTTCTTTTTCACTTTCACTGTACCCAAAATTTATAGGTAATTTACTAGCGTCCATTAATCTAGATATTTCTAAACGCCATACAATTTTTTTCCGGGTACAATGCCTCATCCGGTGTTCTCCCGTGACCACAACACGATAGATTAGGTGTATAATTTAAAGGCTTATCCCGCTTTATCCTCTCGAGGGCCAGGTGCATGCAACTTTTCAATCTTGACGAATGGGGGTCCTTATGTGTTAAAATAAGTTGGAGCTGGCGTGGATTAAGCGCCCCAATTTTTTACCGGCATTTATTTCGTTCGGGGGGGACTGCCTGCTTGAGATTTACGATTGCATTTATACCTCCAAGTAACGCGGAACAACTTTTAAATCAAGATCAGATGGGGGCGCTATTCCGTTTTTATCACAAACAGTTTCTAGACAGTATTCTCCAGATATGTAAGTACATTGGTTGCAGGCACTCTTGCGTCTGTGTTACTTTGATTGAATTTTAGCAAATTCTGTCAATTCAATCTGCTCTTAATTATGAGTTTCAAATGAGGTGCCAATTTTCAAAAATTAATAGTTCTATTAATTGTTCAAATTAATATTACTTTTTTTAAAATGGTTTTTAAAAATAACACAGGTTTGCAAAAAAAAATTGTCTGAATCTGGGGTCAGATCACATCAGAATTTTGAGATATCGTAACCTAAATGTGCAAAATCACGATTTTTTTCACATATTTTAAGTTATGTAACTTCGAGATTTTTTTTTCTCAAAAAATCATGTGTGGGATCGTGGAGTACAAACCTTCACCTTTAAAATGTCGTTGAGTTTGCTCAAATGTCTTTTTTTTTCGCCGAGATATTGCAATTTAAATAATGACCATAAAGTTTCCGCACTAATTAAATGTGCTTGTATTGGGAAAGATATGATATGAATAGAAAATTTTCAAAATTCGATATCTTGGCGAAAATAAAGATATTTGAGCAAACTCAACGGCATTTTAAAAAGGAAGATTTGTGCTTTAAAGCTTAAATCTTAAGATCACATAGGACATGTTTTTTCGATAAAATAATTCACAAAGCTACATAACCTCAAATATGTCAAAAAACCGTGTTTTTTGCACTTTTAGGTTTTTACTTTTAAGGTATCTCAAAATCCTGACAAGATGGAGAAAAACTAAAAATAGATTCGAATTCAGCGTTGGAAAATAATAAGAAACGTATGGTCTAAGCCCAGATCCAGACAACTTTTTTGTAAACCTGTGAAAAAATTTGTCTGGATCTGGGGTCAGACCATACACTTCTTATGTATTTTTCGACACTGAATTCGAATTTATTTTTAGTTTTGCTCTAACCTAAAAGCAAAAAAACATTTTTTTTTTGACATATTTGAGGTTGTGTTGCTTTGCAATTTTTTTTTTCTCGAAAACCCATGTGTGGGATTTTAAAGTACAAATCTTTCTCTTTAAAAGGCCGTTGAGTTTGCTCAAATATCCTCTTTTTTTTCGCCGAGATATCGAATTTTGAAAATTGTCTGTTCATATCATATATTTCCCTATACATTTAATTAGTGTGGAAACCTTATGGTCATTATTTAAATTACAATATCTTGGCAAAAAAAAAAGATGTTTTACAAACTCAACGGCATTTTAAAGGTAAAGATTTGTACTTTAAGATCCTGCACATAATTTTTTGAGAAAAAAATTCTTGAAGGTACATAACCTCAAATATATCAAAAAAACTATATCTCAAAATCCTGACGTAATAGAGAAAAATTAAAAATGGATTCGAATTCAGCGTCGAAAAATACATAAGGAACGTATGGTCTGACCCCAGATCCAGACAACTAATAATTAATAATTGTTAAAAATTAATAAGTAAACTGTAAGTAAAATTAATAATTGTTAAAAACACAACAAAGAAAATACAGTCAATATATATTTTTGTGTATGCTTTGTAACTTTTTCAAAATATTGTGGATAGAAAAACCAAAATGATTAGTTGAAAAACGGAAAGAGAAATATGATTTGACAAGCATATACGTGGTGACACAGAAGACGTCACAGTAACAGCCTCTAATTTCTTCAATTACTTCAGTAATTATTTATTCCTTCTATTTTCTCCAATATAGAATTTTGAAAATTTCAAAATATTATATTGTTAAATAAAGAAATTAGAATCTGTTACACATCTCCTGTAGTGAAGAAAGCAATACAACATGATGCCTTTGAAACTTTCATTTTTTAAACTTTTAATAGGATGAAAAAAACTGCACACCATTTATATTTAATATAACTTTAACAATAAGTTTTACTGTTAGTTTATTTTAGATATTTGCAATTATGATTACTCAGTTAACCAAGTAACTTTTAGTACATGTAAATATTTAGTGATTTACTATGTACGTGAAAGGTATATAGAAGGTATATTAAATAATGTAAATTACGAAATAAATGCTAGATATTACAAATTAAATACCGGGTGTCCCACCCCCGATAACTATACTTTTATGTTTGAATTAATCATACTCAAAATCTTCCTGTATGATATGTAACAAATATTCAACATTACATGTAAGAAACTTTTCTAAAAAGTAAAATAAGTAAACTGGCGAAAACCACATCCTTGTAAGTTCACTTTGTCAAAAGATATTTACGATCAAAATGGGTCAGAATTCTTTAGGACCCTGGTATTAAGGAATTATTCCTTCATGTGTCGAAAATTTGGCGAAAGCGCCGGTGACAACAATTTTTGTTAAACCCTTTCAACATGTACATTGATACAGTTTTGAAATATGTATAATATTTATTTCATAGTTAATGTGTACTTGAATGTAATATTTACTTATATAATTTAATTTCGAATTATCTACTCCCCTATTGATCATAGTTTTTTTGACAAAATAGGAAATTAAAAGTAAAAAAAGTAATTTACAACTTTATTTTCTATACGTATAAGAGTCTGTTTTACTTTTGCTGTGCTGATAAACTGTTTTATTAATATTTGGTTTAAAATGTTGCTTCATGGGACATTATCGCAGCTATAAAGGTAGAGTAGATTTAATTTGCAGAAACCGTTTGTAGGAACTTTTGACTTTGTGCTCAATGAATTCAGAGTTTTTTTTTTTCATTTCCATAATGTCAAATAACTAACTGTTATATGCTAGACACTGTTAAACATTTATTTTTTCCACAATAGTCGTAAGTTTGGCGTCTGTCCTCATCTAAACTAAGCAGCCTAAAAATGCCTGGAGACAGCATCGTGGTATACTCCCTTTTTAACCACTGTCTTTTCATAATAATATTATTTTATCGCTTAACTAAACTTGATTCTTTTTAATTAAGTTAAATATTAATATTCTAAGAGAATAGGCGAGATACCGCGAAAGAGGGTAACACTGTACTTGTACATTTAATAAACGCGTTATCACCGTAAAACAAACTTCGAAATTGAAGCCTTTTTGATCTCATCCGATCGAGGCGAAATTTTAGTTAAGTTCGACTGGCGGGGAGAACTAAAAGCTTTTGTGTAGCTATAATGGGATCCTTATTCTAAAAGGACTACAGGGTACACAGAAAATCTCATTTCGTCGCCATTTCTCGTTATCAGATTGTTAATGTCACGGTCCTTTGGTCTGAAATAGAGTGCCATTTTTTTAAGAAATTTTCAAAATAGTTTATTAATTTGCATACTGTGTATACGTCGTGTAAATAATAATAAATAAAGAAAACACGAATATCTGATTTGTTATGTGATTTTGATGTCTCATTTTGTATTTTAATAATTAGTCCTTATGAGACGAGGCATATATTCATTTTTTTATATTATTATAATAATTTTCAAGATATATACTAAGGAATTATAATCATTCTCGTCATCTGCCATTAAAACAAAAACGATCCCTGAACTAGTAGAGATTTTCTGTGTACCCTGTAGTCCTTAATTTGGTGCTTCTCTAAATAGCAAGTAACTCTAGTTTGATACCAAAAAAAATAGCAATTATTGAGAAAAGCAGAATTCTCTACAAAAATGCCGAAAAAATACAGAAGACTGACATAAAAAGAGTCCTCCAGAAATACGTTGCACTCCAAAAATATTCATATATAACATTACATTATATCTAACTACCACCCTTAATTCGCAGATCGACAATATCTTCAAAGGTTTGGCTTTGAGAGTGAACCATAACTTTATTTAGTCAAAAACCCGCAAAAAGAAATAGAAAAAACGTTCTCCACGTCCGAATATTTTGCAATTACTTTAAATGAACTAATTGTGGTTGTATTTTACACAGTGTATTCACGTTAGATTTAATACAACTGAAATTCAAAGTGTTTGTTTTCGTTTTGTTTTGTTGGAAATGCATTGTTAAGAAAGACGCACGAATTGTTTTAATTGGGTCTTTAGTGTTTAGCAGTGGCGACTCGTGGGTGTGTACATAGGTGGACACAGGGTATGTCAGAGGGATTACTATAGCTACCAGCCCGAAGAAAATTTTTAAAATTTTCAAGGTCATCGTTTTACTGACACTTCAGAATTTCAATGAAAAATTTTTTTATACAAAAAAAGACTTTCACAGGAATCATTTTTGGGATTTGGAGTTTTTGAAATAAATTTAGTACGAATATTGAGGCTTAAATATATTAAAATAATGGGTGGCAACATGAAAAAATTGTAGGTATCTTCCGTTTTGGAGGTCAGCCCGCTCTTATGTTATCGCTTTTCATTAAAGTCGGTTTGTTACAAATTTAACAATTAATATTTGGTTAAAAGTTTTTTATCGTATTCAGAAGCATATCAAGCTGTTCCTGTCTTCCCAAGAAAAAAGCGTTAGGTAGGGGTTCAGCTCGTTATTTAAAGTTTTAAATCCTCACCCCTTCTTGTCTGCACTTCGGTTGCCATACTAAACATAAACAACGTTGTTTTAGGACACATAACTACTTAAATCGTGTAGACACTACTATAATTTATATTTCGCTTTCAGTTTTGGAAATAATCAAATCGGGTTCGGCTTCCTAAGTTATTTCGTCGGCCGATGTAATATTTATTAGTCAATAAAAGTCCACCGAATTATTTTGAAACGTTTCACAATCAAAAAAAGTAAAAACTTCAGGAAGAAAAAAACAATCACTAAAAAGGTACTAAAAGTGTGACCCGTTCAGCTGATTTTCGAACGATTTAACCCTGGGACTCGCTATGAGCATTTTTCAAATTTGCCATTATTTTTTTTTTTTATTTATTTGCCATAAACGATGAAGGGTGGAGAGCCCCCACCTCTAGCTGACTTTAAGCCCCTTTTAAGCTACGATATACAAATTTAGTACGTTTTGTGAATTTTATAGCCGGTTTCGACGAGTGACAGGACCGTGGGAATATCTCTCTCGCCGAGTGCTGGAGTTAAGTTTTTTCCTAAAGGAAGCTTGGAAAATATTTACAATTTTAATGCAGTTACAGGGTGTTACAATTAATATATTAAAATTCTAGGATAAGTCATGAGCATAGGAAGAAACTGGCTGAAATAGGACGCCTCCAGTATGAAAAAGATCAACTTCGTGAGAAAAGTCAGTACCAAAGCCTGAGGAGGCAGATATAGAAGAAGGTTTAGATGAAAATGACCGATTGGACATAGAAAGTGATGCGCCCAAGAAGAAAAATAGGAAGTCCAAAAAACAATGTAGTAGATGCGGGGTTGCCGTATGCACAGAACACACAATGTTCACCTGTCCCTCATGTTCTAGCGTACATGATACAAGTGGAAACTCCGATCTTTACATTTTTCATCAAATTGTGTCTTTTTTAATGCATTTCACGTCTTAGATTAAGTCAATAAGAAAAACAAAGTTTAGATGGCGATTTTTTCTTTTTTTATATCAAAATCTTAGTATGGTATTTTTGTTTAATAACGCTCTATAAATAAAAATATATGTATTGTTTGCATACACCTTTTAATAAATGATTTAATATAATTCCTTAGTTTTATTTATTATTTTTAGTTTTATTATTTAACGTCCGAAATTCGAGTGCTGTCGTAACATTTTGTAGCGCGAGTTCTCCAGGGTTAACGATGTCTGTCTGCTGCAATGGTCTCCAAATATTAATAGTCACCGAAAAAGCTCGATTAAAAACGAGGGCTGGGATACTGTGTGCCCTCGGCCACGGCATATATATGTGATAAAAATCATTATTTGTGGTATAAAAAGGAATAATAATTAGAATATGAATAGTTTGTCGTATACAATTAATTGATATTATTGTAACAGTAATTTATAGTAAATTAACACGTTCAAAAGAAATATTTTCTATTGAAATTTGGGCTGGGCACGTGCCCCTGTGCCCTTTATCACCAGCCGCCACTGGTGTTTAGGTGACTTGTGTTTATGTTTAGGTGATTGCATTTATCGAAATCAGTCGTGTATTCTCAGTATTCTCACACAAGACAAAATTAATTATCGTGTTAATTGAACTGAATATAATGTGCATATATTTTTCATACAATTCAATATCCAGTATAGCATATAGCCCGAGAAGTAGTGGTATAATAACGGGTGTCCCAAAATTTACGCAAGATCTGAATTAAATAGAAGTATTTTTTTTCAATTGTATTTTTATTGTATTGAAACATAAAGTACATAGGATAGGGTTATGTATGGAATAGCACATCAGGCAAATTATCTCCACGGCTTTGCTTTAATTTTCCATGACCATTTTGCATTAATGTGGCTAAATTTTCGTTGATGCAGCGTTGAATCGCTTTCAATGCACGGGTGGATGTGAGCTTCTTGATATAGACCTTTGACTTCAAATAACCCCATAGAAAGAAATCCAATGGTGTTAAAACACATGATCTAGGGGGGCAATTCTGATCACCGAAGCGAGAAAGTACGCGACCATTAAATGTCTCATGCAGTAATTGGATTGTTTCACGGGCTGTATGGCATATCACACCGTTTTGTTGAAACATGTCGTCCATATCAAAATCATCTAATTTACGCAGAAAGAACTCGATTATCGTGTCGCAATATCGGGCAGCAGTAGCAATAACTGGTTGACCAGCCCCATTTTCGAAGAAGTAAAGTCCAATGACGTCTCCAGCCCAAAATCCGCACCAAACAGTGACACGTTGTGGATTCATTTGTTTTTCCACAATCTCATGTGGGTTCTCTGAACCACAGATGAGGCAATTTTGACGATTAACGAAGCCATCAAGGTGAAAATGAGCTTCATCGCTTAGGATGATTTTGCTCGAAAAATCAGCATTCACTTGTTGTTGTTTAATAATCCCTTCAACGATTTATCATCGCTGTGCATGGTCATTAGACATAGCACTTATTTTGTCAATTTAACTTTGTGAGCATGGAGACGCAGATCTTTAGTGAGTAGACTTAGGCAGCTTCTTGAAATTTGCAGTTCTTGTCCGCGACGCCGAATCGATGTTTCTGGACTTTCACCAACACTCACGCACTGCTTCGATATTATCATTTGAACGGATTGTTATTGGACGGCTAGTGTGTTTAGCCTCCCGAATTGATCCAGTCTCCCTGAATTTTTCAATTACTCTCTTCACAGTTGACGAAGTTAAATCAATATTCCGATCATACTTTGTACGAAATTTGCGAACTGTAGCAGCCAAACTTTCATTATTTTTGAAACATTGTTCAACAATGAAAACGCGTTGTTCTTTCGTGTAGTGCTCCATTTTTACTAATCCTAAACTGCCAGCTGTCAAAATCTTCTTTTATAGTTGGAAACACTAGCGCACAAATGGTGGTACATTCAAATTTTGCGTTAATGATGGGACACCATTTACAAGCAAATACTTATTTATCTAAGAATCTGTAAAAGTTAAAAAAAAATTAAATAAAATTTATAGATAACTTTATTTTCTATACGAATTCTTATAATACTTGTCGTATCTATACATTATCGTCAATTGTTTAAGGATATTAATAGAGTATTAAAAATATTTGAATTGTACATTCCAAAATAAATATGTATAATTCCATACGATGCCTCTATTTATCATCCTCCTTATTACGTTATGAGAAACGCATCTCACACAATGTTTGCCTCTTTGGCGTCGAATCAATCACTTTATCTAGATCGTAAAATTTTGATACATCCTACATGCTTTGCGAAACCTGTGCGGAATCGACCGATATTAAAATCCGCAAGTGAAATAAAATAGACGTTAAAGTTTAAAACGTTTTCAAGTCAATCTCGCGTTTCCCTTTCGCGAGGTCCTTAATAGGATAAAGTATTCAGGCGTTCACACATTTCAGACGAAATCTCCTTCTTGCGTCTTACAAATTCCGATTTAGATTGGCTTGAATTTTTAAAACAGTAGAGTCAAATTCGCCTCGACGAAAATCACAGAGAGGCATGTTGTCCTGACGGTAATAAAACCAGCATCTGGATGCATAAATGACTATCTCATTGAATAAGATAGATAATGACGAAAGCTTTTTTACAAAATAGTAAATATTATACTGTAACACTTGGAAAATACTCTATTTTAGAGATGGGAAAATTACGTAATTTACCGGTAACATTAAATTATACTGATAAATTAGGTACCTTTCAAAACTACCAAAATGTTCGTAAATTTTCGCAAATATTCAAAAACAAATAAGTTCAATAGGAAGTCTCTGTGCGGAGAACTTTCAAAAAATACCTAATCTATGTACACGAGGTGTGTAAATTAAGTAATGAGACTGGCAACGTAACGCCCGATCTAACAACGCGTACACAGGAAGGGCGGTAAGTTAACATGCAATGCACCTTCAGTACAAGATTGAACTTGTTAAAGTCATTTGTTTGTTCTTTGTAACTGTTTTCTTAAACCGATTTTTTTCTAGTGCGTTTTAAAAATGAGAGACATTAATTTTGAGCAACGGTTTGCTATCAGGTTTTGCTTCAGACTTGGATACAACGCAACGGATATTTTTGCAAAACTTCTACACGCCTACGTAGACAGTGTTTTTCAAGAGCCCAGGTTATTTGGTGATTTAAGGCATTCTCAGAAGGAAGAGAGTCGATTGAAGACGAACCACGCAGGGAAGGCCTTTAAAATGGGGAAGAGTTAAATTTGAATCACACCACTGTTCATCAGATTTTGACTAACGAATTGGGTATGAGAAAAATCTGAATTACTGGTGATGAGACTTGGGTGTTTGAATACTAGCCGGAAACCAAGCGCCAAAGCATGGACTGGCACACTTCAAGATCTATAAGACCCAAAAAAGCACGAATGAGTAAGTCGAAGATCAAATGCATGCTGATTTGTTTTTTTGATAGCCTGGCAATTATCCACAAAGCGTTTGTGCCTCCAGGCCAAACAGTAAATCAACATTTTTACAGAGAGGTTCTTGAAAAACTTCGAAAAAGAATCATTCGTGTGAGGCCAAACGTCAAGAACAACTGGAATTTGCATCACGACAATGCGCCTCGTCACACAGCCATTTCAGTAAACGAATTTTTAGCCAGTAAAAACATTCCTGTGGCTCCTCAGCCTCCCTATTCGCCTGACTTGAGTCCTTGTGACTTTTTTCTCTTCCCGAGATTGAAAGCGCTGTGTAGCTTCCCAAGGAAGTTATTTTGAAGGAGACAATACTGATTTGTAATTCTATTCGATTAAAAAAAAATTAAAAAAATCAGTCTCAATACTTAATTTACACACCTATATGTTATGTCAAGTACACGATAACAGTTTTATAACCTAAAAGGTAATTTACGAGTTGCCCACCTCTACTTTATTTTAAAATGAGTATGAGCGTCGTAATTTAATCATATATGCCAATGTTATATGTCTTAATTTTTCACGTGTACCTCTAATACTGTTTATTTTGTCACTTATTTTAAATTAAATATTATTCTGAGAAGTTTTAATTAAACAATGGGCACGATTATAATTTATTTCATTTAATATCAACCTACGTGTTATAGGTAAATGAAAGTTTCTTACATGTACCAAAAAAATCCAAAAAAAAAGTCATCAAATCCGGCTATGAACGAGAGAGATGGAAATAGCGGTCGTGTCGAAGTTCAATACAAAACTTTGGTGTTGTCAAACTTTCGACAAGTAGCTGTCACAACTAACAAATAATGGCTCTCACATAATGTGACAGCCTTGACAATTAAATAAGGTTATAAATCTTTTTTTTGCTCGGCCAACTTCGGTTACATTTTTTTTTTTTTTTTGTATGGATCGTTGGATGAATATTTGTAAAAACAAACTTTAAACATTATCTCTTCAAAATTTAAAAAATTATTTAGAATCTGTATATTTGTAAGTTTATTTTTTTTATATATATACAGGGTGTTTAAAAAAGACGCGGCAATATCTAAGCGGGTGATTGCCCAGGACATTCTATAAAAATAGTTCCTATAAACATAAGTCCGCAAACGCTTTGTTACCGATCTACAGGATGTTGAAGTTTAATTTTAAAAACAGTAAAAAATAGTCAGTGCTGTACATTCTTTTATGAATAAATTTGGTTAAAGTGCCCCCTGATTTAATAATTTCAATATTCTAAAATCAGCCCCTTAGTATTTCTACAAACCACAAACAATAATTTGAATTTATAAATTAAAACAGTATCGAATTTAGGCGCGTACTAAAATGGTTTTTATTTTTTTTCTCAAAAACGGTGCGTCGTACAATAAAATCTGAAGAAAGATTTTTTCTTCATATTTCAACAAAGAATTGAAAAATTATTTTTTTAGAAAAACCCGCGGCGTCCTATTTTTTTCCTTTAAAAATAGTCAGTGACATGCCGATACGCGCGCTACTGGTAAGACTAAAAAAAACATTTTGAATTGCAAAGTATGCGTCTCCCATAGCTATTGACACGCCTAAAATTTCATTAAAATATCTCAAACGGTTTTGGAGAAATATAATTTTTTTCTGTTTTTAAAATTAAACTTCAACATCTTGTAGACCGGTAACGAAGCATTAGCGGACCAATGTTTATAGGAACTTTTTTTATAGAATGACCTGGGCAATCACCCCCTTAAATATTGCCGCGTCTTTTTTAAACACCCTGTATATAATTTACCTTTATTCACTAGTTTCACAAATGAAGGAAGACAGTGGTGACACAAAAAAATAGTTTAAAAAATATGCAAAATTATATTAGATTTGATTCCTTTAAGAAGTCAAGATTTCGGTATAAGAAAGAATGCACTACTTTTATGAACTAGAAACAAACAAAAAGTGTTAAGAATTTCTTGTAATCGGCAGTCTTGGTATACAGGGTGTCCCACAATGACATTAACATGCGATATTCTATTAATATAGTTGGTGTTTAAAAATCATACAGTAGTTATCTGTATAGTATATTGCAAGTAATGGATATTTTTAGGCAGTTTCCACAAAGTTATAAGTAATAAAAAAGCGACACGTCAGTGTGACAATTTTGACAAAAGCACATGCCATTCGATAAGCTTTACATTATGTATATATTTATAGTTACTCTCTTAGTAGTTATGTGTATTTTGGGTTATTTTAAAATAATTCCGGTTACAATTCATTAATAATGTTTTCTGTAAGTATCAAAACATTAAATGATGGATGCGTTTTTTAAAATAAAGACGCTACGCATATTGTAGCTACAAATACAACTCACCTATTCTAGCGTTTAGTTTTTTATATTAATGGAGCCCTTTCGTTTAAAAACTTTCAAGAGCATTTTATTTATATTTATTTGGGAGTACCGATTAACCTTTGTGAATTAATATAACTAAATTTAAACTAATAATACATGTTTATTATCCCGGAAACAACAATTATTTTTATATTTAAATGTAATACATCCTTACGCCAACACTAAATATCTTAACTACTGCGGAACAACATGCTGTCCGTGCGTGATGGGCATGTGATTTTCAATTTCGACGGTTTATTGTGCGTAATTTCGCTATTTGTTACTTCTTAAACTTTAATTATTTGACCATAACAGAGGCATAGACAAATAGACAGTGACTATATTGTATGTACGGCCTAATTTAAGCAAATAAATGTAGACGAGTTATATGCAGATTTACTAAACACTCAAAATAATTCAGGAACCAATGAGCCAAATCTCAATATCTTTATTTTTTCCAGTTTGCAAGAATTTGTTCCGGGGAGCATTATGCTATTACTTAAAAAAGTTATAGTAAAAAAAATACGGTTACCAAATATTAATATAAAAGAACCAAGCGTGAATTTGAGATTTGCGTAATTTTAAATAAGAGAACTTGTTTTCATATTCATTGCCTGATTTAGGAAAAAATGTATTGGAAACTATGCTGTGCTTGGTAATTATTTTTTCGGACAATAGTTTTGGAAGATCTAAATATATGTATTCACAAATACGGGAAGATTATAATTAAAGACCGGATGTCGTTCGTACATGACGTAATTATCAGGGGCGCACTTAGGACGCTAACGTTAATGTGTGTGAAAGTCAAGTAAATATCTACGTTTATTGTCAAATACAGATAATATAACGTCTTACCTTGTACTGGTTATAGGTATAATATCCAATATGATCCGTTTTAAGTTGTGTAGTTTAAAAAACACTGTAATGAAACACTAATATTCACTTGTAGCACTAAAATAACACTGAATAACCAGCAACTGTTGTAAATGTTCAGTGGTTAAGTTGTGACGTCTATCGTTTAAAATCCATTTCAGTTTCGAAAATGTACGTTCAACGTCCACAGAGGTCACTGGGGCATATTTAAAATATGTATAATTTTTTACAGATGGCACATTTAGGGTGAGTTCATCACAATCTACTTCTTTACCTTCAAATAAATCTACTATACGGCACACAGTTAGAAATCCCGGATTGTTCTGCAAAACGGTATTAAATTTGTTCTGCACACGTTCAGCATTAGGTACAGGTACCCGGAAAATAAACTGTCGCAAGTCGAAAACGTTATTTACGGCATTAATTATTGAATAGCCTGTTGCTGTCGCAGGTTCTTCAAGGCGACGAATAACTGAAGGTATCTGTGAATAATGAAAATGTATACTCGCTAAATCTTCGTAAAGACTAGGATTATTAAATTCTCGTTGAGCATTTAAAATAGAATTTGCTTCACTTGCGTCTAGTTGCTGTATAACACTTTTTATGCCATCAAAGTGAACGTAGTAATATGATGCTGCTTCTAACCACGTACCCCAACGTGTCAAAATAGGTTCTGGAGGTAGTGGTACATCTGGAAGAATTTCTCTGAATAATTCTATTCGGACTGGTGCTTTCAAAAATATTTTCTTTACATTCGCTATCAACTTGTCGACATTAGGATAGCACTCCCTAATTGTTTCAGCGACTCGGTGAAGGCCATGAGCGAGACATGTCACATGCACCGCGTTATAGTAAGTCTCTAGAAACTGCTTTCCAGCCCTTTTCATATATGCGGCCGCATCCGTTACTAATAGCAGCACGCGACCTTTGTGCATTGCATAGTTCTCACCCCACAACACTTTGAGACTATGATCTATTAATTCACACAAGTGTCCGCGTTCACTCGTGTCATAACTTCTGAAGACAATAGACGTGCTGGCATTGGTGTAGTCTCATCCATCCCTCCCACTAACACATTTCCAATATTCCGACCACATGAGTCGGTAGTCTCGTCAACACTAATCCAGATATATTTATCTTTTATCTCAGAAATAATTTTTGCTTTCACGTCTTCGTACATTGTCAGCACGTAGTTTTTTCTCAATGTGGATTCTGCAGGTACAGTAACATTATCGTACTTTCCATTAACGCAGTTTTGCAAAAATTGTCTAAACTCTGCATTCTCTAGTTTATGCAAAGGAATATTACACCCCACCATCACTTTTAGCAAGTCGCCGTTAAATTGTTTTTGCCGTTCACGGTTTGTCTTACTATTAGTCACACGAGCTTTGTTATTCTCCGAGCGCATATGTTCCACAATACGTGTTTTAACATTCCACGATATGACGCTTGTACACATTTTACACTTTAATTCTGTCCCGTCAAATTCTAAATCTGGATAATCTTTTATCCACTTCTCCACCGTAGATCGATTAGGAGGCCGACGAGACATATTCACGATCCGAAAAAGACAAATCAACAAGAAATAAATCGCTAATAACGCAGTATCATTCGCGGTAAAAATCTGAGACGCATAATGTTCGAGAGTTACCTGGATACTAAATAAATGTAACACGTGAGAATTCGCGAGAATGACCGCAGTCAGTGGTAACCTTGACACGCGCCGCTGCAATAAACAGGAATCAACAGGATGCAATTTGTCAACGCCGGCCACAAATAAGATGCAATACCTATTTGAAGCGCTGGCCGGAGTAACATTGTAAAGCGCAATTAAAAAAGTCAATAACAGTTTAGGAGAACACCAGAAATATTAAGATTTTCCATCGACGGACCTGAGTACGAACCTGAGATGTACGAACAACATCCGGTCTTTAATTATAATGTATGTAACTTTTGAAATCTTAATACGGTTTTCGAGATGCCTAGAATCATATTAAATATCATGTTTTTTGGCTCGGCGAAACTAGGAATAAAAAAAATCATTTGTATTCATATATATTAAAATCATTACAAATACTAACAAAATATATGAAAATGCGTATAAAACATGTTTTCCCAAAGTTCGCAAAAACAAATATGGACACAGATATCAGACAAATATTAATTATTCAGTTTGATAAATGTTTATCCTGCCTGATACCCCAATCGGCTTTACGCAGACAATGCTCAATTTATACACACATAATTTAATTAACAAACGTAATAGCAACTGATATGTACATATTTGTTTAATATTACCTCACAATCACGAGCGTGAACTGACAATTCGTCCGCAACAGTTTACTGCAAAATACTGCATGATGTTTAATTATTGTTATGCAAACAAGCGCATTTGTGCATTGTACATTTTATATTTTTCTTACGCCGTTACTGTTACAGCGTATAAAAAAGTCTGGAATAAATTCGGTAACTCACAAAGTACATATTTTTGTAAAAATCCTGGAACTGGTCAATTTTGTTTTGCATTTCTTGAAATATTGGGGTAATCTGATTTTTATTAAATCGCCTTTTTTTCGAGATTTTTTCAATTCTTCGCATTTTCTTAGTTTTCATCTAGTAAAAAATGTTTTCAAAATAAACTGAAAATATTTTTTTCAAAATTTCAAATTGATCTAATGAATAGTTTTCGTAGGACCGTCGTATAATAACCGTGGGACCAGGAATAGACGATTCTATGTAAGTTTTTTAATGAATAGTATTTTTATAAACACATACAAAGTGCTTCACGGTCTATTAAACGTTTTGAGAGAACTATAAATAATAGGGAGTTGAAAATTTGCATCTGGAGGCTTTCGGTATAGCTCTACATATCTAAATGACGACTTACGAGGTGAGTAAATGTAATGAGACTGGCAACGTAACGCCAGATCGAGTAATACTGCAGAGACGGGACTTGGAAGGGCGGTAGGTTAACATGTAATGTACCTTCAATACAAGTTTGAACTTGTTAGTGTTATTTGTTTGTTCTTTGTGACTATTTTCGTAAACCGTTTTTTTCTATTGCGTTTTTAAAATGAGTGACATTAATTTGAGTGAGGCAGCGGACGGCTTTCATCTTCAAAAACCGATGAAAATGTCGATATAATACGGGATCTTGTGCATTCAGATCATCGATTGACGACAATAATGATCGGGGGAGGACAAAAAAATCACCTCAAGGGACGTTATTTTGGGACCATAGAAAACATTATATGTTCTATGGCTGTAATCGGCTAGCTGAAGGCTATTCCAGTATATGAGTTCCAGCACTTCTATGAGGAATGAAAGAACCGTCTCCGGCGCGGTGTGGCTTCCCAAGGAAGTTATTTTGAAGGCTACAATACTGAATTGTAATTCTATTCGAATAAAAAAAATTTAAAAAAGTCAGTCTCATAACTTAATACACACACTATATATACTATATTTGGTTTCTACTTATTAGTAGTATACTAGATGCATGTGCTGGAAGTGACTACTAATTGCCTTATTTTAAATACCACGATATACTTTTTATGCTATATTTGGTTTCTACTTATTAATTTAAAGTCACTTAATAATCACTATATACATATCTCTAAAATTAACGGTTTTCAAGTTATCTCAATTTTAAAAACAAAAATTTAAATTGTAAACCCGTACAAAAAAAAATCATAACTCTCGCAATGGTAAAGTTCAACTAGTTATCCGAAAAACTATACATATATTCTAGATATACGTATATAATATATATTCTAGATATACGGAAAACTCTACAGGATGCTCAAAATGGTGAATCAAACTTGAAGCATTCTGTCCTGTATTTATTTTTAATAGAACGTACTATGTTTTATGGTTCCTTATGCTTGCTTTTTGTATCCTCCTTCAATACGCACTAGGCCAAATACATGCACCTTCAGAGGCCGCAATTTTGTTCAATGTAAATAAAAAAAGAAAAAAACTTCGATGAAGCACTGGATAAAGTATTGGACTAAATGGTTTGTTTGATGTATTAAATTTAAATAAACCACTAAGAAGCAGTGATGGTCACTGCAAGGCACTATTTGTAAAAGAGTGTTCAATAGTCCAGCACATAACTTGATCCATAAGTAGTATTTTGTTTTGAAATTTTCATGAAGTTGACATTAAACATAATGTGACTACTTAATACAACATTTAAGTAAAAAAAATAGTATACCATAGTTTACAAAAATTAAAAAAAAAACACTATTTTTCATGCCTCTGACTATTCTGACTACCCCTAACCACTTAACGGTAATATTTTAAGACACGTTACATTATGACCACCCTATATAGACGGTGTCCTCGAATGGGATACCGCACTCTTGTAAACTTTCTTATTCTTTATTTTTTGAAAAAAACATCGTTTTTCATAAAAAAATTTGTTTATCCTGAGATGCCATAGGCGGTAGTCGAAATTCACATTACATTTGACAAAAAAATTGACGCCACAATTTTTTTGCTAATAGTAATGATTAAATGTTTAATTAATTTTAAGAGTAATTGAAAACAAATTTTATGAAAAGCGATCCAACATTTATTTTATAAAAAAATTCTCAATTCATAAGAACGTGTGCCCAAGAATGAATGAGATAAATCGGATTAGATGTTACCATAAATAATTTTCTTTCGAGGTCAAAGTACATTCTTATCAAAAATATGTTTATTAAAAATGCTAACTGACACAAACACTATACTTAATGAAATGTTATGGAATCGTGAGCGTTTCGTGTCGATATGCAATCGAAACTTTTAATAAAAGGTGTCCAAATCGCGGAATATTATTTTTAATGTGATTTGTGTTATGTTTTAACCAAACTCCGTATTTGAGCACTCCTTCAGTTTTAAAACAACTTTGTTATATAAAACAGTGGCATTTCACTTCTGAAAAATTTTACATTTTTCAATTTATCACACGTTTGACTGCTGCCCATGTCATTTTAGGATAAACAAAATTGCTTATGTTTTTTTTATGTTTTTTTTTTTTTTCAAGAAATTAAGAATAAGAAAGTTTACAAGAGTGCGGTACCCCATCCGGAGGCACACGGTATATAGCCGACATGTTTTTTTTTTCGATTGGTGCAACGTAGGACTTCTTTCATCCGATACGAAAGAATTGTGGAGTAAGAGGTTAATTCCCAAACAAATTGCCGCATTTTCTAACTTTCATTTGGTCAGATTCGACAGGGAGAAGTTCATTCTGTAAAACATTTGACATATGCTTCTATTCCGGAGTGACACTTTTTTTGTGACAGTTTTTTTCCATCATTTGAGCGCTTGAGTACTAATTATATAATTTGAGAAGAGGGCTCGACTAGCTGATGGCAAATCTCAAAGCGGAGAGGTTGTAGGAGAAAACGGGGCACCGTTTCTCACTCGCGACATTCATAATATTATAACGTCTAAAATTACTAAATAAATTGAGGCCAATTATTTATCCATAGTCCTAGATAAACTCATTAAATATTAAATTAAAAGCAAAATCAGAAAATATTATTTTTTTAGAAACATGGCCTTCATTGAGAGAAACATGTTACCCATTTTCAATCATCATTGTTTATATTTCCATATGTATTACACAGTTTTGGAAATTTTTATTTTTAAACTTACTATTTACATATTTTTTATCTAATATTGAAACTAGAAGAATCATATTATTAAATGCATCATTAATTTTCATAAAATAAACATGTAATCTTCTAGTAATTACGGATCAGTTACCAATTCAAGACAAATCTAGCATGACTGCTTGTGCCATTTGGTATCTGGAGCCATTTGGTATCTGGAGGCGTTTTAGGTCGCTGAGTATGCCTCATTTTCGAAATCTAAATCAGTAAGGAGGATAATAAAACCGAAGAAAGTTTTATTTCTATGTCATTTGGTACATTCGAGTTTTTGAAGTTGCTGAATGAGAATCGGCTTTTTTTAAAACTTACAATGGAAAACTTATAATGGACAAAATTCAATTTCAAAATCAGGTTCGTCCCTCATCTACAGCTTCGTCAGAATATGTAGAGATTGACTCTTCTTCAAAGGCATTAGCCTGCCACACGTACGCAGATACTTAAGAAACGTTTTAGTACGCCATATAATAGGCATGCGAGCTCTATCTGTCGCGTGCCAGATATGAGGTTGACCTTTAATAACCAGGATAAATTACCATACTTAGACAAGAGTTTCCGATGACCATTCCAAGTCTGTATGTTAGATAATAGGCGAAGTTTGTGACACACTTCATTTTTGAAAGTTTTGTATTCGTTTTTACATTATTTGCTGCAATAAAAAACCAGTCACACCAAAAGAACCAATATGGAAATGGCGTTGGCGTAGCGACCTTGGCGTTGTCGCTGTGGCATCTCAAACATGCCATTTATAAACTGTCGTTGGCGCTCGCGTTTTCTTTTGTTTCATAAATTAAGGTTATGTTAACCTAATCTATTTTGTTTGTGTTTTTCATTTTGTAAACATGGATTTGATAAACAATCCTGTTACATTATGTTTATATATAAAATATTGCTCCACAATTATGTTAAAACGTGGAAACTGTCTAAAATCATATGCTTAATGTCATTTAATAAAACGTCATAATAACGTGACTACATTCATGCGTTGTGATTTGTCGCGGTGTGCATACTACGAGTTTGCTACGAACGCCCAACGCCGAAACATAAAATTAACTTATCTTGAACGCCGGCGAACGCCGCGCCGTTTATAAACGACTCTACCTAAAACTACTGTCTTAACTTTGGACGCGAACGCCAGCGCCAGCGCCAGCGCCAGCGCGAACGAGTTTATAAATCCACAGTTAACGTTGTTCTCAGGTGTAACAATTGTCAACCAGTCTTCTTGAATTCCATATTATCAAAAAAGTGCCTTCTTCTATCTTCTATCTTCCCTTATTTTATCATGAATTTAATAAATTCAGTAACTTCTCATACGTAATTATACACCGGGTTAGGACAAAATGAATCTCGTCATCATTTGCTCCAGTTACTCCCATTTCCCGATGTCAGCTCTCGGAGCTGTAAGGATATAATAAACCTCAAGGCACCGTTAAACAAAAAAAAAAACGAGTTTTACGAGTACAAGCTGGATTTTACGGTATTTATAAACTATACATGTTCCTTACTCGTAACAGGGAAGCATTCAGGATTTTCTCCATTTTCGAATTGAATGTTGCATTGCGACAGATGAGATAAAGTGCATGAGAGATCATTAAATATTCACTCTTGTCTAATTTTGTATATTTTTGCATATATGGATTCTACCGTCAGAGTACATGCAACTCAAGTGTCAAATCTCATTTTAGTAGTTTTTTTTTTTATGTTTTTTTTCTTTAAATTTTCTACATTTACTTTAAAGATAATATCGACAGTATGTACATCGTTTAAATACTTATTAAATGAACAATTTAAAACAGGAATGCCCCCCTAGATGTTCCATTTGAACTAAATGAGTTTTCCTTCAAAAGTTGGGAAAAAGCTGATATAATGAATATAGAGTATGTTTTTATTCTTATGTTTTATGGATAATATGAGATACTTTTTGAGTTCTTAGAGCAATATCGCAGTCCTCTATGATGAACATAAAAATTTTGAACAAAAAATGTTTCCACTACCAAAACGACTATACAGTGTCTGTTAAGCCAACATCGGCCGGTTATGAAAAAGGACAAATACATGTGAAACGACATGTAAGACGCAACCATCATTACGCATCGAAGGTAGTGGGAAAATAAGACCGGCCCTTCACCACCTACCTAATCAGTACGAGTTAACACGTGTGAACCTGAACCCTTCTTCCACACAGCACGGCTAATCGCCCGCCGCGCCGAGCCAAAATGCCTTGCTGCTTGCTGTATTAATAAGATTATGCGTAATATTTTGGATACCTAGTGTATTTAGAAAGTGTTGGCCTATTTGGGAATACATGTTAACAAATGAATTTTGTAATTTACGTTCAGAATTGCCGTTATGATGCCATGTTATACGACATTCTGATATATGTATGTATTTCTTCGCGTGAATAAGCCATTTTAATAACATTTTTAACAAGAATACTGTTTACTTCAACTACACTTCTCGCTCTGTCGAGCGGCAGGTGGTGGATCAGTCTTATTTTCCCACTACCTTCGATGCGTATGCGGTATCTGTCGTCTCACTTTGATTGTCCTTTTTCAAAACTGGCCGCTGTTGCCTTTACACAAACTGTATATGTTCTGACGCGTATAATCCAAATATGTAAAAATATACAGAGTGGCCCCATTTAAAAAAACTTAATTTCATGCCATTTTCGGCGAAACCGGAAGTCAGCCATCTTGGAAGTCGGTCAATATTTTTTCGCCACTTTGTTAGAAGTTAATTCTGATACAAACTCCCCAAATTTCAAAAAAATCCATTAACTAGATTTCAAGATATAAGCTTGGCCTGACCTCCTGAGCCACCCGGTATATCTGTTTATAAATCGTCCTCACCATCGTTAAATCGAGATGTTTTGTAAATTGTAACCCCTAATTTTCGATCAGAAAATAAAAAGTATATTTTTTCTTCTTATATACAGGGTGTTCCACCTATGGCGGATTCATCCATAACTCTGTTATTAGAAATTTAAAAAAAAAGTGCTCTGGGTGGTAGTTGTCTGGAATAATTGTGCATATGAGGAAAATATTTTCAATTATATAGGGTGCTCCATTTATTCTGCACGCCACCTAACTTTGTTATTTTAAGTGCAACACCCTGTATATTTTTGCATTTTTTGATTCTCCGTTTAATTCTAGGTCTACTTTGTTAAGGGTTCTCTATACCTATCTCTTATAGTTTTTGAGATATTCAACTGTCTTTGAAAAAAATGACGATTTCAGCTCTTTGAATGCTAGATGCTGAACCATAAAAGCTAGAAACCTGGGGTTTGGACGATTAGATTTAGCACAAATTACCCTATCTTTTTCACTATGGGCAAAATGGATTCGTTATTCAGAGCCGAAAATATCGAACAGAGCAAAAAATCGGATGTCTATAGCGTCACGTAGGCATTGCAATTGAGTTGCTTATTGCACTATTTGACGTGTGTATAAGCCAAACTAAACGTCACTTTAGAGTTGACTAGCTTTGACTTGTTATTTTACTGTGAAAACGTGTTAAAGTGTATCATAACATTTGTGTATCAATGTCGCTGACGCAGGAAGAAATTGTTGATATGGTTTTTGTTCCTGATGCTTGCCACCGAAATCCGTTATTAGCATCAAGGGTTTATGCACAACGCTATCCGGATATTCTTTTCAAAAACGAATCCACATGTGTATTAACCAAAACGGAGAATATTTTGAGCAGTCGTTGTAAATCAACAGGCTAAGTTTATGTAGGCTTTTCTTGATTGTGTTCCCTATCTTTGTTTGAATTTCGTTTCAGTTGTGTTCTATTTTAGTTGTTGTTAGTGGTTTAGTTTTGTTTGATAAACCACTTTTTAAACATCATTTTGAGCAGTTGTTGTCATTCAGTAGACTGAGTTTATGTCGTTTTTCTTGATTGTGGAGTTTCGTTCCATTTGCGTTCTATTAGTTGTTGTTAGTGGTTTATTTTTGTTTGCTAAACCACTTTTTAAACATGTCAGTAAGTATTATTACTGTCAGTCCCAAGCCTGACAAAATGTGAGGGAAAAGTGATTTTGCAACGCCTACGTGACGCTGTAAACATCCAATTTTTGCAAACTTTTAGAAAGAATCGAATATTCTTGGAAAACTGTTGGAGATAAGTATTGATATTGATATTGATAACCCGATATCAGTAGAAATGGCATTTAATTTCGCATCCAACGGCACTATTTAATATGGGTCATGCCATTTGAAAAAAAAATAGTATCCACGTTTTAAAATTGTCAAATGTAGGGTCCGATATTTCCGGCTCTGAATAACGTATCCATTTTGCCCATAGTGAAAAAGATAGGGTAATTTGTGCTAAATCTAATCGTCCAAACCGCAGGTTTCTTTTTATCTTTTATGGTTTAAATGCTATTGGGCCTCATTCAAAGAGCTGAAAACGTCATTTTTTTCAAAGACAGTTGAATATCTCAAAAACTATAAGAGATAGGTATAGGGAACCCTTAACAAAGTCGACGTAGAATTAAACGGGGAATCAAAAAATGTAAAAATATACAGGGTGTTCCATTTAAAATAACAAAGTTAGGTGGCGTGCAGAATAAACGGAGCACCCTATATAATTGAAAATATTTTCCTCATATGCACAATTATTCCAGACAACTACCACCCAAAGAACTTTTTTTGTTAAATTTCTAATAACAGAGTTATGGATGAATCCGCCTTAGGTGGAACACCCTGTATAGCCCTATTATTTGGTATATATAAAATGAATCGTTATAATGATAATTACCAGAAAGTAAATTCAGTCGATTTACCTTCTTGTGAAATAAAATACACAAAACACACATATGAAGGGTACGCGGAAGTAATATGAGTGGTCATATTCTCATGAGTTTAAATATTTAATATGTAGGATATTAGGCACCAAAAATAAATAAAAGTAATCAGAACACAAATATGAGTATTTCATGTTAATATAATTCTCTTTAACCCACTTTAATTTAGCCATTTACCACGTAGTTCAGAACCATTAGGAAATCTACAGTTACACTTTTCCAAAAAAAAAAATGTTAGTTTTACTTGTCTATACCAATGTATAGTATATTAATAAATATTAAATATAGTATAAAAACGTAACCTAAGGAATCATTACTTTATTCACTAAAGGACCCCGCACACACCTTATGGAAATTTTTTGAATCTTTGGGAATCCGTTCTCCTTGATCTCCCGATCAAAAGTCTCAATGGGCACAAATACCTATAATGGACAGTTTTCGAGTAATTGGACGCTTGCGGCCCACGCGTGAGTGGGGCATTATTTGGAGATAAATGTCCGATTTATCTTTCTTCTTCGATTCTTTTATATATCATAAAAATATACTGATACTCCGTGGTTCTAATTTTTGAATATTCAGAATTAATTTAGGACAAATTCATACATAATAATCATAATTTAAATTTTCTGAAGATAAATTATGAAAAAAAAAGTTGGTAGCTTTCAAGTTTTCTTACTGCGTACTGGAATTAGCGTTATCCAAGGAGCACCACGAGGAGGTTTCCAGTTTGCTATTATTGTGTTTGTAGCTTCCAACTATTTTTCCACAATTTATCTTCAGAAAATCTAAATTATGATTATTATGTACGAATCTGTCCTAAATTAATTCTGAATATTCAAAAATTAGAACCACGGAGTATCAGTATTTTTTTATGATATATATAAGAATCAAAGAAGAAAGATAAATCGGACATGTATCTCCAAATAATGCCCCACTCACGCGTGGACCGCAAGCGTCCAATTACTCGAAAACTGTCCATTATTGGACTTTGTGCCCATTGAAACTTTTGATCGGGACATCAAGGAGAACGGATTCCCAAAGTTTCAAAAAAAATTGACCGAGAACCATTTTCCATAAGGTGTGCGGGGTCTTTTACGCAGTCTTTCAAATAATTCGTTGGGTGATGTTCCTGTAATTTCATATACATAATTCATTAAAATTAACAATATTGAATTTTATGAAATATGTAAATAATATTACATGAACATTATCGTCTCTTGATGCAGTTAATCCGTCTGCCGGTCATAGCTCTAGAATTTGATCTCGAAAATCCCATTGACACCAATAAACGATCCTATTCGCCCCAATAAACATAAAGGGTTTTCCAATAAGGACTGGCCGATGTTAACAGGCTGTGGCGGCCATGTTGTTTTGGCAGCGTCTGTCAAATATATTGTTTATTATTCAGTCACTGTTGCCAAATCACCATGGCAAATGATAAAACTTTATTATTAAAATGAGTGTTTGTTAGTGAAAACGTTGCGCGTGTTGCGCCCATTTCTGCTCCAAGTCGACACTCCAACGGTTGATGGCCAAATTCGAGACAACCGGTTCGGTAAACAATCTGCCAACACCAGTACGTCAAAGGAACGCCAGATTGGCCGAGAACATCGCCGCTGTCCATGTGCGCAAGAGAACCCGAGGCAGTCAATTCCTCGCCGTGCACAAGAATTCGGCCTTTCGCATACTTCAACTTGGCGCATTTTGCGTCGGGACTTGAGTCTGCACCCGTACAAGATCCAACTGACCCAGGGGCTCAAAGTTAATGACCATAGACAACGCCGATTGTTAGCTGACTGGGCTTCGGAGCGTTTGGAAGAGGACCCCAGTTTTGGTCGAAAAATCATCTTTAGTGACGAGGCTCATTTTTAGATAAATGTTAACAAGCAAAATTGCCATAGGTATATGGAACGACGCCAACCCACACGAGGTTCACCCAGTGGCACTGCATCCACAAAAAGTTAGTGTTTGCTGCGGATTTTGGACCGGCGACGTCATTGGTCCGTACTTTTTATCAACGGCGACAGGTACAGATCAATGATAACCAATTTATTTTGATCCAAATTGAACGATATGGACGTGGACGACATGTGGTTTCAGCAGGACGACACTACGTGCCACACAGCGAACGCCACGATGGACATTCTGCATGAACGATTTGAGGGTATAGTTATCTCTCGCCGAGGTGACGTGAATTGACCGCCAAGATCGTGCGATTTAACCCCGCTAGACTTTTTCTTATGGGGTTTTCTGAAATCGCTGGGGTATGCCAATAAGCCGCAATCGACTGATGCCCTCAAAGTGAACATAATCCAGGCCATCGCTCAAATTAGGCCGGATCTATGCGGCAAAGTCATTGAAAATTGGACCTGTCGCATCCGTGCCACCGTGAGACGCCGCAGCGGACATTTGAACGATGTCATATTCCATACATAAAGGCATAAATGGGCGTTTCAAATAAAAAAAGAATTTCGCTAATACCTCAGACACAGCTTGTTTTATTCCATTTCAACATCGACCCTCCCTTATTGGAAAATCCTTTATAAACTCCAATCCTCTCATTGATCCCAATGATCCCATGACCCCTACGATTCTTTTAATTCGAATGGTCCCACGACCCCAATGATCTCCTGATCTCAATAATTCCATAATGTTCCCATTGACACTCCTAACTCCAATGACCCCATTCACATCATTGACCCCAATGACCCAATGGAGTCATAAACAGAGTATAGACATAATTATGTGATACTTGAATTATTCTACCTTAAAAATCTATAAAACGAGATGTCGCATGAATATCTTTATTTCACATTAAGATACCATACTTGAGAGTGGGAATTCCCATAAAGGGAGTTCCCTCTATCCTGTGATGTATTTACGTATGAGAAGCGAGGAGAATTTTTGCTTCTCGCACGTTTGATCTCCATCCTTTGGCCTTTGCCGTGTTACTTTCCAAGTCGTTAAGTATACAGCTTTTGGAACGTCAGCGTTGCCTGTCCTGGATACGTTTGCGTATCCCGTCAGTCACAATATATTTAAACCGTTTGCTTGCGAACGCTAAAAAAATTATTAATTTTATCTTCTCTGACGACGACTTATTTCATTTATTTCCATAGACGAGATATCATTACATCCTGCCGTTTCAACTTTCTCGTTTCCAAGGAAAAGTAACCATATAGCGTATAGCTCTGGAGGATAGTTCCAGAACACACGTTCTCATTTGCGAGATAAGTTCTAATGAAACTATTTCCCCCGACAGAAATTCTATTCAGAATCATACAATGCGATGTGTATATGTACATTATAAAACTAATTCGAGGGTATTACTGTTCTTTTCATTTCTGTTTCAGTTTGCCTTTCCAATTATGTTTCAGGATGCGTTGTTATCAAACTTTGCAGCATAATCATTACAAGCTGCTTTTTAAGGTCTTTATTGTTTATACAACTAAAAAGTTATTTTAAATCTAACATACTTCTGTTTTTTTAAAGCCAAGAGATGATGTATTATCCATTGTCAAGAATAGTACAAGTCATAACTATCTTTTACAATTTGAGTATTTTGATAAACACAGAAATTGTGATTATTTATTCTCCTCCTCCTCCTCCATTATTTACCCAAAGTCAAGAAAAAAACTTGAAGATGCATTTCAACTCTTTGTTTTATAGGAAAATTTTTTCAAATAAAAGTTTTTTGACTTAATTGATTGTCTATTCTGGCGGTCTTCATTTTTTTATTACAGTTTACTGCATACTACTATATAATTTGTTCATTGAAAACTACTATTTAAAGAAAAAAAAAACAGTTTTTTCGTAATTTGTTTATTTGGTCGTCCAAATACAACTCATAATTTAATATTTAATGGCAACCCACTATGGGTGCTTTCCATTTACCATACTCCCAGCGACTCCTGTGTCGACTCGTGTCAACTAGTGTTGACTCTCATCAAATGGGTAAATGGAACGCTCGCTAGTAACTCAGAAAGCAGTTACTGCAAATAATTACATTTGTCACCTATCTTCATTTTCTTCAATCAGATTTCGCATTAACTCTCCACTATATATTCTGCTTTACCGCGTTCACTAGTATTTTACACTCACCCTCAGCTAGAGTTGCCACCTCAGACAGACCGCTGACCGGGAGATTGGTGACCGCGTTTGAAGAAGGCGATTTTTGTCCCGAATTGTGTTTTTGAAGAAACACAATTGAACACAATTGGTTGAGTTGTGTTGAATACGATCTTCGTGACGTAATAAATGCTATTTATAAATTAAATAGATTTCAATTAATTAATTTAACATTAAATTAACATCTCTAGATTGCACTATGTACTGATACTGCCCTCTAGAGACAGAAACGCGCCAGAATTCAAACAAATAATCTATATTCTAATCGACATATACATACATGGAACTATTATATATGATTCACAATTATATTTTATAAATATAAGTTTCAGTTTCAAAGCTGACCCGGAGAATAACGTAAGAAACCCGGCGCCCGGAGATACTTCGTGGAAACCCGGAGTCTCCGGGTCATTTTCATGGAGGTGGCAACTCTACCCTCAGCGTGAACTCAGCTGTCTAGCGGAGTCTGTTTGAGGTGACTTGTGTCGTCGACTCATGGCGACACAAATCAAATGAAAAGCATTTTCGGAGACACGAGTCGACTCGTGTCGACTTGTGTCGGTAAATGGAAAGCACCCAATGTAAACTAATTGTTACCTAGCATTCAAAAAGTCTACCATTACGAGGAATATAAATTAAGTAATGAGACTGGCAACGTAGCGCCCGATCTAGCAACACTGCGGAGACGGGACTTGGAAGGGCGATAGGCTAACAAGTAATGCACCTTCAGTACAAGTTTGAACTTGTTAGAGTCATTTGTTTGTTCTTTGTGACTGTTTTCGTAAACCGTTTTTTTTTTTTCTAGCGCATTTTAAAAATGAATGACATTAATTTTGAACGGTGTGCTATCAGGTTTTGGTTCAGACTTGGACACAATGGATACGTTTGCAAAACTTCAACACACCTCCACAGACAGTGTTTTTTTTTAAGAGCTCAGGTTTTTCGGTGGTTTAATGCATTCTCAGAAAGAAGAAGAAAGTCGATTGAAGAAGAACCACGCAGAGAAAGGCCTTCATCTTCAAGAAACGATGGAAATGTCGATAGAATACGGGATCTTGTGCGTTCAGATAGTCGGTTGACAACAAGAATGATTGAGGAAGAGTTATATTTGAATCACACCACTGTTCTTCAGATTTTGACTAACGAATTGGGGATGCGAAGAATCTGTGCAAAAATGGTTCCAAAAAATCTTTCGCAAAAACAAAAGGACATCAGGAGAGAAAGGTGTCTTGACTTTTTGAAATCGACTGAAAATGATGCCCATTTTATGGAACGTGTCATTACTGGTGATGAGACTTAGGTGTTTGAGTACGACCCTGAAACCAAACGCCAAAGCATGGAATAGCACACTTTAAGCTCAAGATCCAAAAAAGCAAAAATGAGCAACTCGAAGATCAAATGTATGCTGATTTGTTTTTTTTTTGATAGCCAGGGAATTATCCACAAAGAGTTTGTGCCTACAGGTCAAACACTAAATCAACACTTTTACAGAGAGGTTCTTGAAAAACTTCGAAAAAGGGTCATGCGTGTGAGACCAAACATCAAGAACAACTGGATGTTGCATCACGACAATGTGCCTTGTCACACAGCCATTTCAGTAAACTAATTTTTTTTTTAAATATTCCAGTGGCTCCTTAATCTCCTTATTCGCCTGACTTGAGTCCTTGTGACTTTTTTCTCTTCCCGAGATTGAAAAATCACCTCAAGGGACGTCATTTTAGGACCATAGATAACATTCAAACGGCTATAACCGACTTGCTGAAGGCTATTCCAGCACAGTTATCCGCGCATATGAGTTCCAGCACAGCTATGAGGAATGGAAGAACCATCTCCAGCGCTGTGTAGCTTCCCAAGGAAGTTATTTTGAAAGAGAAAATACTGAATTGTAGTTCTATTTAAAAAAAATAAAATAAAGAAATTACAAAATCAGTCTCATTACTTTATTTACACACCTCGTATTTCTAATACACAGTTCTAATCTGTCCATAAAAATTGTCCTAATATTCACAACCATCTCACCCCTTATTGCCTTTATTACATTACTAATTCGAGCTCTTAAGTCGTTCACATTATTTAGTCATTCCTTATTATACCTGGTCTTTAACTGATCCCCGTAAAAAAAGTCAGAGGTGAAGAAATTGCCAACCGAGTCACCTGATTTGATGCCCTTTCTACCTAAATTTGTTTTACGTCACTGTTTTATACAGACGTTTAAAATCAGGTTAAAGTATTAGTTAGAAGGACACTACAAAAAGAGCCTATGATGTGTTTAAAAAACAGCGTACAAAAATACAGTACTCTCGACTCCCTCTTAAGTCACCTTCGCTTAATTCTCATTTCCTCTTATGTCACCACGTTTCTCCCTTTATGTCACGAAACTCTCCCTCTTAAGTCGCCGCCTGTAAGAACTACGTTTGGAAATTGGATTCTCGCATGAATATACAATTTTTATTGAAAAAAAAATGATTGTGTAATACATTAAATATAGACACCTAACCTTTAAAATAGGTTAGGTGTCTTTTAAAAATATATAACCTTTAAAATATTCATTCAAGTGGAAAATTGAACTTTGTCACGCACTACTGGATATACTTACGTTGATTTTTTGTTCAGTTGGCTCATTTTTCGTTATAAGAAGTGCTGTGGTACATCACTAAATATTTCTTTTTGCAACTAAAACAAGAAAGAGTTGAGGTTATAATTGCTTTTAAACGTGACTTAAAAGAGAAAAAGAATAAAAATTTCTTGACTTAAGCGAGATGATGCACGGATTTGGTGACTTAAGAGGGAGTCGAGTGTAAAAACTTTACAGTAAAAAACGTTAAGGACAAAGTAATAAACTTGTTTTATTTTAAGAACCATAAAAATATATGTACTGTATATCAGCTAAAAGGTCTTATTAAAAAAGTATTACTATATCAAGGAAGTACTTCCCTTGATCCGCATTAGATGAGATTATTTTTCATTCATAATTAAATTGTACTCTCTGGGGCACATTATAACTGTACCTGCCTTACTAACACCTGGAACACCAACGTGACCTGTTACCTGATTAATGAATGATTATAGGGGTATATCCGTAAGATGTCAGAAATATATCGGCATAATAGCGTTTTGAAAATCGAAACTCGAAACTAATTACAGTAATATTTAGCATATATGTATACAGGGTGTCTCAGCTTTTAGTTTACAGACTTTATCTGCCCACCCAGGATAGTCAGCAAAAAACTTTATGTATAAAAGTTACTTGAATTCATGAGGCTTTTAAAATTACATATTCTGTTTGACATGTGCTAGTGACCTTGAGGTTATGTCAGTGTCAATATAAGTTTTTTAAATACAACACCCTGTGTTTTTCGACATTTTTGTATTTACCGAACAATTCTACACATATTTCATGTAACATACCCTATACCTATCTTCAACCGTTTTCGAGATTTTCAAAGTCAAACAGCTATTATTTTACAATACAAAGAATTTTCAGTTTGCCTTGTCAGTTTTGAAACAATTGAGAGGCATTGTTAAAAGTAATTTTAATCAGATCAATGGGATATTTCAGTAATTATAAGCAATTAGTTTAATACATTTTCAAATTGACCTCCACCAGTTTGGACACAAGCTTCTAAACGGCGTACTAATCCTCTATTGCATGTTGCACGTATCATTTCCGGGGTTATAGTCCGGCATCCCATACGGATTCTATTTTTTAGATCATCCAGGTCTGCCGCCGGCAATTGATATACAAATTCCTTTAAATAACCCCACAGGAAAAAATCAAGAGGTGTCAAATCTGGGGAACGAGCAGGCCAAGGAATAGCACCTCTGTTTCCAATCCACCCATGGGTAACGCGCATTTAAATAAACCGTCACAATTTGCGCATTATGGGCAGGAGCGCCATCTTGCTGCCAAATTAAATTTTGTCTTTCATTAAGAGGAATATCTTCCATTAAATCTGAAAGCACATTTTGCAAAAAATGTAAATATCTTTGTCCTGTTAGGGTTCCTTCGAAAAAATGAGGACCAATTAAATGTCCATTAAACATTCCACACCATACATTGGTTCCCCACACCGCTTGAAAGCGTGTTTCTGTCATCCAATGCGGGTTTTGGTTGGACCAATAATGAGCATTATGTTTGTTGACAATACCATTATTGTGAAAACGACTTTCGTCACTCTATAAAATACAATTATGAAAATTTGGATTATCACCTTCTAAAACTCGTAATCGTGCAATGAAATCCAGTCGTCTTTTATTATCCAGTCGTTTGGCCTTAATCCTTGTGATAAATGAATTTTAAATGGATGATATCGATGTGCTTTTTTCTATGTACTGTACTTGTATCTTTACTAACTCCAATTTCTCTTTCCAAAACTCGAAGGGAAACGTGCGGGTTTACAGCTACATATGCCAAAACGTTGATCACGTTCTCTTCATTTCTAGCAGGAGTATTATGGTTGGCATGTTTTACAGTTGAAGGAAATGAACCAGTTCTTAACATTGCCTCTACTTTTCTAAATATTGTATGTGATGGAGAAGTACGTTCCGGAAATCTTTCTCCATACAAATTTGCAGCTTCTCGTGAATTCCGTCTGCATTCTCCATAGGTTATTAACATATCTACATATTTATTAGGACTGTATGTAAACGGCATATCAAAACGCTAACAAGCGCTACTTTAAAAAAGATAATACAAATCTAATATTTAGGTATTAAACCGAGAGTGACAAATCGCGACTTTCCGTTTTTGACAAGTTCACAATAATTAAATTGCGTATCTCAATTGTTTCAAAACTGACCAGGCAAACTGAAAATTCTTAGTATTGTAAAATAATAGCTGTTTGACTTTGAAAATTTCGAAAACTGTTGAAGATAAGTTATAGGGGTATGTTACATGAAATAAGTGTAGAATTGTTCGGTAAATACAAAAATGTCGAAAAATACAGGATGTTGTATTTAAAAAAACTTATATTGACACTGACATAACCTCAAGGTCACTAGCACATGTCAAACGGAATATGTCATGAAGTAATTTTTATATATAAAGTTTTTTGCTAACTATCCTGGATGAGCAGATAAAGTCTGTATATGGGACAATCCGCGTCAACCGGATCAGAGCCACGACAAAAATTAGCAACCAAAAAAATCGATCAAGGGCTCATTTTAAAGTTTAGAACGTCTACCTTCAAATGCCGAGTGCGCCTTTGAAAAATCCAGTATGGCGGCTCCAATATGGCGGCCGGAAGCCTGAGAAAAATCGAGTGTCAAGCAAAAAAAGCTTGTACAAATAAAAATTCGCAACCGATCGGGTCGTTCTGTAGCTCAAATTGTAGCTGATGGATGCACCTAAAGAGCTGCTGTGGTAGGTTGACAAAATCCAACATGGCGGATCCAATATGGCGGTCAAAAATCTAATATAGTGGCCGAATTTTTGAAAATCAACCGATTTGCACCAAATTTGGTATACCGGGGCTTTTGGGGTCGCTTATCACGAATAAGATTTGCCAAATTCAGGTTGGCGGATTCAATAAGGCGGACGTATTTTTCAGAAATCAACCGATTTACACCTAATTTGGTATACGGGGGTTTTTGGGGTCCCTAATTACTAATCTGAGGAAATTCAATAACCCAATTTTTTGAGTCCGCCATATTGAGTCCACCATCTCGGATTTTAAAAATCTTCAGATTCGTAATCAGCGGCCCCAAAAATCCCCGTATACCAAATTTGGTGCATATCGGTTGATTTTTAAAAAATACGTCCGCCACATTGAATTCGCCAATGTGAATTTGGAAGATCTGACCTCGGATTCATGATCAGCGACCCCAAATACCCCCGCATACCAAATTTTGTGCAAATCGGTTGATTTTCAAAAATTCGGCCAGCGTATTGGCCTCTTGACCGCCATATTGGGTCCGCCATCTTGGATTTTGAAATTCAAACTTCGGATTCGTAATGGGTGACCCCGAAATTATCCGTATAATAAATTTGGTACAAATCGGTTGATTTTCGAAAATTTCGTCCGCCATCTTGGATCCGCAATCTTGAGTTTGGCAAATCAGCTCTGATTCGTGATCAGTGATCCCCAATACCCCCCGTGTACCAAATTTTGTACAAATCGGTTGATTTTCAAAAATTCGGCCACCATATTGGATTTTTTGACCGCCATATTGAGTCCGCCATGTTGTATTTTGTCAACATACCACACCAGATTTTTAGGGCAACCATCAGCTACAATTTGAACCAAATTTTTATTTTTAGAAGCTTATTTTATTGGACACTCCATTTTTCTCCGACTTCCGGTCGCCATATTGAAGCCGCCGTACTGGATTTTTCAAAGGCGCACTCGGCATTTGAAAGTAGACATTCTAAGATTTAAAACGAGCCCTTGGTCGATTTTTTTTGGTTGGTTCTAATTTTGGTCGTAGCTCTGATCCGGTTGACGCGGATTGTCCATTATACAAACATTTTTTCATTTTAGAAGACCTAAAAAAATGTGATATCTTTTTAATTTTTCTAAGCCTTTGACAGTTTATATTTTGCAAATTTGTTCGTTATCGTGCAATCGTTAAAAAACTACATGAGTAAGTACAAAGTAGAATTTCCACTGTTCAAAAAGGAATAGAAAAAATATTATAGATACAACTTAGTATTAGGTACAATTATTATTCCCATTTTAACTTAAAAAGTCCATAATTCCACAAGACATTATAATTTACAAATGGCACATTTTTTTGATAAAATAAACCTAAAAACATCTAATAATACGACTGGCTAAATTATGAAAACATTTTGTAGGTTTTCCATGCAATGAAATGACTTGAAATAATGGTTACATGATTTTTATGGTTCTAAATTTTAATCACTAGCGATTCAACCCAGTGTTGTCAACACTATCGCATAAATTTAAAAAATGTATTTTTTTACGATGAATCTCATTGAATTTGCTGTTACAGAGAAAATAATTTCCCTCTATGTGTGTTAAAAAAACACTATAAAAATTCTGGAATGCCCATAAAAACACTAAAATATACTCAGCAACAGTAATATTTTATTTCAGTGTAACCATCACAATTTAATAAAAGCGTGCCTTGTAACCCTGATACTACCCCAAATAAAACTAATAGAGGTGTTGGTAAATACACGGACACATAATGTCATCAAGTTCAATGCGGGGTTCAATTCCCCAAAAGGGGCATTAATCAAACAGAAACGAGTGCCAGCACATTTTTAATTTCCCTCGGGAGGATACAATCATTATTTTACACATACACACAACAAAAAGCACTGATACCAGTTGAGGCAACAAAAAGAAATGCACTGCCATAGTCTAAAGCATGGTCCACACATGCAATTTTAATAACGTTTAATAACACAAGTTAATAAAACATGTGCAGTTCAAAACGTTGCAGTTCTGAACTTACGTATGTAGAATATAGTTTTAGGCAAAATATTAACAGAGTTTACGCGTAGCAGCTATTTTCTTCTGGTTAGTTTTTGTTAAGTATGGTCAAAGAAGACTGATAAACTTAAACTAAAATGATACTACTTATTAAATTGGTTTCTGCAGGTACAGCTTTGCTGCCCATTCACGACGACTTGACTGCAACGTTAAACTCCATAGGTAAAACGTTATCAAAAACTGTGTGCAAGGACCGTGCTTTAGATTAACTGGGCTTATTGAACATTTAATGATGAAAAAAATTAACGCGATCAAAAAATATAATATAATAAAATTTTGACTTTTTGACAGGGCAGGGCGGCGGGGCAACCGGGGCGGGCGCCCGGGGGCATCCACACATTGAGGGCCTCCACAAACCTTGGATTCAAAAATTTAATAACGATAAAAAAAATTTAATTTTTAAGAAAGTAATGAGAAATGAAATATATCCAAACAAGGTATATTTTCATCCTATGTCAAATATATTCAGTGGTGGAACTACAAAATTTATTTACTGGATTACAAAGTTTATTTATTGGATACGGGGTAAAATGTACACCGGTTAATGGGCAAAATGACAGCTAACAATAAGTACGAGATGAAATGCAAGCTTTCAAAGGGCAAAATGCAAAAAGGTTCCAAGCGCAAATTATTTTGTTTTCGAAAAGGCAAAATGAAAGAGAATCCAAACGGTGATTATTTTATTTCCAAAGTGCAAAATGCGAGAACGATTTTTAGGGAATTACAAAATATAGTATGTACCTTATA
Source organism: Aromia moschata (assembly GCA_029963805.1). NCBI lineage: Eukaryota > Metazoa > Arthropoda > Insecta > Coleoptera > Cerambycidae > Aromia > Aromia moschata. The sequence continues at coordinate 219,422 of JAPWTK010000370.1, read as the reverse complement.
GTGGAAATTTGTTTTTTAAATGTAAAAATAAAATTATCGATGAATATTTATTGATTGAAAGGGCCTCCACTTTCTTTATTGCCCCGGGCCCCGACACCCCTGCATCCGGCCCTGCTTTTTTAAATAAAGGAAACGAATATACTCCAACTTTAACCTATGAAATATTGACCTATTCAGCAATGGAGCATCATCTTGTTTTTTGTTGTTTATATTAAAGAAGTCAGAATCTTTCTTGTAATCAAATAAAATAAGACGGAATAACAATTCCTTCTTTCCACACATAAATCAAACGTGGTAATAGAAAACAAAACCCATCGATTTCGCATTAGCTCCTTTACACGCACAAAGAGACAAAAAGTCTAAATTAATTGTATGATCGCTGCCGTGTTATCGATTTTGACTGGTATTAGGGAATAAAAAAAATAAGAACAAGAATATCCTTTTTATTCAAATTAATTAGACTAACTAATTATAGAAGTTAATTACACTAACGGCATATAGTAGGAGCCCACAAAACACCTGAAGGGACAATGTTAAAAATAGCTCGAGAGGAACGCATGTAGCCCTGAAAAAAATATTGATTGCTGTCAAAAAACATGAAATATGACCCCTGAATACTTCAAATGGCTGGGGAAATGTCAACTTCACCCCTAAAACTGTAAAAACCACCCCAAAATCGCTAAAAACAGATCATTTTCGGTTGTGGATAGAGACAACAGATAGTTGTTTTTATTTTTTAGGGGTGAAAAGAGCCAAGTTTCCAGTCAGATTGATGTACTGAATACTAATAACCATTTTACCCGGGTCAAAAAAATCCTTCTATTAAAGTCAATAGATATGGGCTATAGCAGTTTACAAGTTTTTTTTTATATTTAGGGGTGAAATAGACTTCCCCCAAACATATGATATATTAAGAAGTAATTTCATATATTTTTTGACCATATTCAATCATTTTTTCTAGGTTCAAGCGTTCCCAAGATACACCCGAGATCAGCATTTTTTTAGGAATCGGAAATAAGACATTTGGGGGTAGTTTTTATATTTTTTTATGGATGAAAGCGACATCGATTTCATATTTTGAAGACTTAATATTATTATTTTTAAACCATCCCCAACTGTTATTTGTGGTTTACCTATATGAGTTATTTGAGAAAGGCCGAAAATGATCTATTTTAAGCGGTTTTGGGGTGGTTTCCCCAGCCATTTGAAGTATTCAGGGGTCATATTTCATGTTTTTTGACAGAAATCAATCATTTTTTCTGGGCTACATGCGTTCCCCCCCCGAGTAGCCAAAAATCGGCTATTTTTAACATTGTCCTTTGGGTATTTTATGTGACGGTATAGCATACCCGTGGCCTTAGATTAAGGGTGAATAACTATTTACAAAAAGCCATACTTAATACTGTCAGTAAAACGTACTCTTAATTACTCTACCAAGTATTTAAATAAGTGCTATTTAAACACCGAGATTTAGAGTAGACTAGAGGTAATGCATCCTATTCGCCCTACGCGTGGAAAATGATATAAACAACGTGATATTAATATGTCGGCTTCGCCAGAAAAAAAAACTGGAAATTTGCCCTGAAACATTTCATTACACAGACCATAATCACAAGAGTGCTTCTGTGTTCAATCGTTAAAGAGCCCATCCAGAAAAACGTCATCAAATCTGGCTATGAACGCGATAAGATCCATCAATATATCGAAGCGAAGTAAGCGAAACTTTGGTATTGTCAAGTGTTGTTATCAAAGTGTTTAGCCTTTAAAAAGACAGATAACCATTACGATTAAGCCAATTTTAACATACAAAACCAACTAAAAGCAAAAAAGCACTTTGTTTCGTTTACAGTTACACCAATATGGTCGCTTGACATTATTGTGCCAATGTTACAATATACGCATTCGCTCTGATCTATTCTAATTTCGGTGTATTTAAATGAGGAAACATTTTATAAGAACAGTATTAAATATACTTTTCATCCAAATTAATGTCGTATTCATCATAATATGTGCTGGTAATAGGTTATTTATTGATATTCCCGTGGTCTGGAAATTATTTTTTAAATTAATTATAAAGGATTTATATCCTTTATAATTAATTTAAAAAATAATTTCCAGACCACGGGAAGTAAATATGTACGTAATACTAACGAAACCACAACAAAATGTACAATCAGTTATTCAACACTATACACACAAACAACGAATTGATAATGACAAATGTGTAAGCTCCCACCCTGTTTTCTCAAACCACCTGCTCTTGAGGACGTGCAGTTGGTAGACCCGACATTCTATGAATGTTGGGTGTAATCGGAGCAAATAGAAATTTATACATGGGATGGCATACAAGTTTTGCTTTATACATCTCTAGAAATTGAGTGAGATGCACTAATAATGGATCTTTTACACATATGTGATTGATGTGATGTGAATTTTGTAAATAATTATAGTAAGTTTGACTATTTGTACTTCCTTAAATAAAAAAGTATATTACCTCACTTTGCTCTAGTAGTTAACATTGACGGCCTTTAACATTTTTATTTATTTATTTGGATGTTATGAATTATATTAGGTATATACAAAACATAGTTCTGTATATAACTTGATATTATGTGTGTATAAATTATAAAAATATGCTTTGCCTTACAGTCCCACTCGTATCCTCCTCATTGGACAACATTACTCACTGATACAACTGCATTAAATTTTTCAGTTGTCAAACAAATATCGTATCGTGTCCATTAATTCACATAAAATATTTTTTAGAGGGTGTAAGCTACGAAATACCTGTACTTGTCACATATAAATAAAATGACGAAAACTTATGTAACCCTTATTATGTAACCATAATTATATATATATATATGTTTTTAGGGTGCGTTCATTCGTCACTTCTACTTTGTTTGTACCTCTAAATGACTAGAATATATATCAATACATTTTCATCATGACAACAATATGCTACATATCCAATTGCACAGAATTATCTTACGAGTACATGTAGGGTGCTGTTTAGCTCACCAACATTTGACACTGACAAGAATTGAAGGTTATAGTTATATTACACACTAGAACATATTATATATGTTCTAGTGTGAAGATGAAGAAAATATAAATTTTCAAAACGGCAGTCTGAATCAAATAATTTTTGTTTTATTTTCGCACTCATATCCCACCAACAATCTAAGCTGAATTGAAAGAACTACCAAATGAAAGCGTTCTTTAATAATAAAACATTTGGGCTCTTATTAAACGAGAATACAGAGGCTACTCTACAAAGAAATGTGGATTTACAGAGCTTCACATTCTCATTTGTTGAAAATTAACATTAAATCAGAGAGATAAACCATGCCTCGTCAGTTAAAAAGTTTTTTTAAAGACATTTTCATTATTATGCAAATTACCCACAAACCACTCTGAAAAATTTCATTCACTGCGGCTGGTTGTTTGTCAACAATTCTTGGACTGAGTTTAGGCGATAAGCATGCATATGCAGGTCAGGAATTTCAGGAATGTATTGCAGGCTCCGTAGGATACATTTACTTGCTAGTTTAAACTTAAATAGGGGTCTCTCATTAACAATAATTGTTTAACCTGAAAGAAGGGAAACAAATTATTTGTTTCCCTTCTTTCAGGTGCCAATCATTGGCATCTGACCAATGATTGGCACCTTAGTAGGTTTTGTTCAATTTTTTAAGTATTCCGCCAAAGTATTGAGTATGTTTTGTTAAAAAAGATACAGACAATTCCACGTTACGGTACGTATATAGTGTTCAAGTGTGCAGGCCCAAGATGGCAACGAAATTGTAATACATTTGTATCAGTGCCACAAGAAGTGTGAAATTTAGCGTTTAACGGTTTAACCTCAAAAAGTATGACATTTGATAGTTTAACTAGTAAGCGACTGTTGCAGGTGATTCTTTAATTAAAATTAAATATGTATTAAGTATTATTCAGAGGTTAAATACAAGATTGTGCAAATGTTGTGAGGTTTTTTTAGGGTGCCAATAATTGGCACGATGAAAACGTGAAACATTTATAAAAGTTAATAAATAAGATGACATGATGGCAGATGGCACACATCAATTTTCACACAACAATAATTCCAATGAACACAAAAATATTAGACTCTGTTATTTAGAAAACAATTAAATAGTTTACTCTATAATTTCTGAATTAATTACAATTATCAATACAAATTATACGTTTTATTATTTTTATTATCCAGGTAAGTTACACCTTCCCAAGTTTTTTTAAACAATTTTTTTTTTCAACAAAAACACCCTCAAAGTACCCTACTTCTTATTTTCACTAGATGCCAACAAATACTTCCAAAGAAAATTCCAATAAGCGATACAGTGAGGAAGCACTGAAAAATAAACATAGTCCAAAACGTTGCATTAAAAGAAGCAACAGTTGCAACAGTTGACTACCACCTCAGTCTAAACAAAAGGATTTTGAGGTGAGAAAAGAAAAGAAAAGTATCTTCGACTTCCTTCAAAAACCAAAAACTGCTGAAAGGAGAGGTAACCGAAATTCGGAAAGAACATCATTTGTCTTCATTCATCAGCATATAAAAAAAAGCCTCGAAGAAAAAGAAGTGGCAAAAAGAGAAAAAGAGAAAAAAAGCTAAAAATAAGTTGAAGATAGCAAGACGCACAGAAGAAAAATTACTATAAAAGGCAAAAGTACAAGAAGTTCGTCAAAAAAGCAAAAACAAGATAAAAGGCTATAATAGAAATGAAAATATCTTAGACAAACGAGAATGTTCCATGGAAATAAATACAAGAAAAAAACTAAAGGAATGTAAGAGGACAGAAATGCTAAATAAAAGATTAGAAACAGACATAAACGAGAATGAATATGACAAAACTTTTATTAATGAGACAAATACAAATAGCAAAGTTGAAGGTAATAGTTCACCTATTAAGCTGACATTAGTTTCAGAAGTAATTTTAAAAGAAACCAATTCCAACATTGAAAGTCACAAAAGAAAATTATTTTGCAACGACGATTATTTATGTTTTATTTGTACACGGACTATAACTTTCTGTAATACGGAATTTAGGTGTCAGAAATGTAACAGAACATACCACATCCTTTGTTTAGAAAAAAAAGGGTTATTCAAAAAAATTTTAATATATAAATCGTGCATTATCTTTCAGTTGTGATTTAATAAAAAAGTAACAAATAAAAATAGGTACCTACTTTTTGTTTATTTTATTATCAACCCCATAAATGTCTCCCATGTCAACAATTAGGCTGCCAACAATAAATGGGGTGCCACTTACTAGCATACATATATTCCTCTGCCAATAAATAGTATTTGAGTGCCAACAACTGGGTTTTATGAAGAAAATTAAAATTTCTGGGATTTTACTAGTTTTTGACTATTTGTAGACATAAGAAACGATAATTATTTTATACCAAATACATTTTGACCTACTAAAATTGATACTTTAGGCTTTAATTGCCAACAATTGGGCAGTCTACCCTATTTATTTCTTTTTAGTAATAAAAATTTCATAGCTTGATAGTTCTAAGAGTAATAGTTCAAGACATGCAGAAACGATTCCACGAGATACTTTGAGGTCATTGATGAGATCTAATAAAATGCATTAAATCCGGATCTGTGGCGTCTGGCAGCCGATAACGAAGAGCGAGGAATCAGAAGCCAAGCAGCTGAAGATGTACGCTCTTACAACCCCCTGAGGACGCCCATGGCCGCGCCGATTCCCATTCCGCAACATGACTCCAAGCGAGCGTCGCACGAATGGAGCAGCAGCGGGCAGAATGCAGAACGCGTCTCGCGAGAGGGGAGCTACGTGTCCGGATGTGGTCCGGGCCGCCAAGTGCATGCGGGCCAGTTCCTGCAGTAATTCAGGACGTGTTCCACGCCGACCACGTGTTTGCTGACCTCCAACGCACCCGTTCGTTGCCACGGCGACGCGTAGTAGTATCGTACCCGTCACATTCTTATCGATTCATCGACTCCTGGTGGCAGATCCGCCGACAACGGTTACGCTAGGTCACTTCGCTAATTACACAGCTCCACAAATAAAATTCGTTTGCAGGGGTCTGACTATGTATACTATATGTTTTTTGGGTCATTAAACCGAATCCGAAGTCCAAATTGCTCCATCAGATCCGGTTCTTTGCCTAACCTCAAAAGCAGGCCTAAAATCATGAAATTCAAGCTAAAAATTATATACAGTAATACCTCAACTTACGCTACCCTGACTTACGTGAATCCGGAGTTACGCGGTTCGTCTTCGAAGCGCCGCGCAACTTTCGATAGTCTCGCGTCGCGCCACTCTTAGTAGTGAGGCAAAATTCTTGAAGTCCAGACGTGTTTCGCCAAGTTTTGCGCGCAGTTGATGCATGGTTACAAATTATTTTGTGTCCATTATATATGTACATGGATGCTTGATAGACTCTATTATGTCATCCAAACGAAGTAGAAGTGATTCTTTTGCATCAAATAAGAAATGAAAATCGTTGTCATTGGAATTTAAACTTATCATCATCGGAGACTTTGAGGCAAAAGTAAAAATTTGTGAATTGGCAAAGAAGTTTGATCTTCCAGAATCAACAGTCAGAACAATGATAAAAGGTAAAGAGAACATTCTCGGAGCTGTAAAAAATGCTCAATCTTTGAATTCAAGCATTATCCGTAAGCGTCATGGTATTATCGCTAAGATGGAAACAATGTTAAAATTATGGTGTGATAATCAAGTAAAAGTGAAAAATAGTCCTGTTGATCAGAACACAGTGTGTTCTCAAGCTAAAACAACTTTCATCGCGCGTGAGCAGAAAACCTTTCCAGGTTTTAAAGCAGCTAAAGATCGATTGACCGTGATGGTTGGCGCGAGTGCAGCTGGTGATTGTAAATTAAAACCTCTCTTAGTTTATCGCTCATAAAATCCCAGAGCTTTAAAAAATAAATCTAAAGCTTGCTTGCCTGTGATCTGGAAGTCGAATGTTAAAGCTTAGGTTTTTGAAAATTGGTTCAGTCATCACTTCATACCAGAAGTCGAATCTTATTGTAAATCCAAACAAATCCCGTTTAAAGTGTTGCCATTAATCGACAACGCACCGGGTCATCCTCCTGCAACTCTAACTAATTTCAACCCACGCGTGAAAGTTGTATTTTTACCACCAAATCCAACCAGCTTGCTTCAACCGATGGACCAGGGAGTCATCAAAACATTTAAAGCTTATTACACGAGACGATCGTTTGCGCATCTGCATTAAGCTATGAGACAAAATAATGAACTCTCTGTCAAAGACTTTTGGAAACAATTTAATGTTCTAGATGCGGTTAGAATCATTAGACAATCTTGGAATGAAATTTCCGAAAAAACAATAAAGGGCGTCTGGAAAAAACTGTGTCCATTTTTTTCTCTACCGAAACTCAGGCGGAATCAGCGCCAGATCAAATTGATAATGTTATTGAAGAGGTTGTCCATCTTGCCAAACAATTAAATTTAGAAGTAGATGGTGATGACGTTCAAGAACTGCTGGATTTACATAACCAGGAGCTGACAATTGATGAGCTTTTAGAAATGCGTGACCAAGAGCAAGATATTGAAGAACCTGATTCTTTAGGTCCACTTCAACCAGAAGATAAGATGACGGTTGCAAACTTGACAGAAGGCCTTAGTTCAATTGAAAACGGGTTGCTAATTTTGGAAAACATAGACTACAACTAGGAACGCATTTCTGTTACAAAACAGGGAATAAAAAAATTACTAGCGTGCTACGAGGTAATATTGCGAGAGAAGAAAAAAATCTTTAATCCGTCAGACGACTTTGATATATTTTATGAAGCCTTCTACGTCAACATAACTTAACCAACTTACAAAGAAGATATGTATGTACATTATGTTAGCGATTTTCGTTTTTGTAGTATGTACGCAAGATGCATAATAATTATATTATATCTGTTGTATGTATTAAGATATCATTATATACATATTTTTCTTCTAGATTACTGTGTTCTTTCTTCTCTGGTTCCAATAACACATAATGTTTATGTATTTATCTGCAAAATTGTACCCCGACATACGCGAATTCGACCTACACGGTTATCGCTCGGTCCCACCTATCGCATAAGTTCGGGGTATTACTGTATCTAATTTGATAAAAACCCAAACGAAATCCCATAATCATATATTTCATAAATTCCATAACTATATAATCTCAAAACTCCATAACCTTAGGCCCCATAACCTCAAAAACCCAATAACCTTATTATTCTAAAACCCCATAACTCAGTAAAAAAGAGACTTATACGCGCTTAGGCAGTGTAAATCGATATGTTTGAAACGGATTTGCCCCTCAATCCCAGTACCACTTAACCTCAAAACCGCGTGATCCTAAAACCCCATAACCTCAAAAACCCCATACCCTTGTGGTTGAAAAACCTTATAAACGGGTGTGCCCTTCTACCTCAATACCACTCAACCCCAAAATTTGCTTATTTGGTTATGGGATTTTAAGAGAGGTTAAAGGGTAAGAGAGGTTAAAGGGCACACCCGTTTCAAACATATTGATTTACACTGCTTGAATGCGTATAAGTCTCTTTATTACTGGTTTATAAGGTTTCTTACTGGTTTTAAGGCCTTATTACTGGTTTTAAGGGTTTATAAGGTTCAAAAATTTGGATTTTTGAGGTTATGAAGTTTTAGGATCACGCGGTTTTGAGGTTAAGTAGTAGATTGAAGGACAAATCCGTTTCAAATATATCGATTGACACTGCTTAAGGGCGTATAAGTCTCTTTTTTACTGAGTTCTGGGGTTTTAGAATCATAAAGTTATTGGGTTTTTGAGATTATGTGGCCTAAGGTTATGGAGTTTTGAGATTATATGGTTATGGAATTGATGAAATATATGATTATGGGATTTCGTTTGGGTTTTTATCAAATTATATAATTTTAGCTTGAATTTCTTTAGCTTGAAGTTTTAAGCCTGTTTTTTTGAGGTTAGGAAAAGAACCGGATCTGATTAAAACCGGAGGAATTTGGACTTCAGATTCGGTTTCAGCGACCCAAAAAACATATAGTATACATAGTCAGAGCCCTGCAAACGATTTTTTTTTTGTGGAGCTGTGTTATTGACCATTAAAGGAAACCGATGGGGACCTCTACCTCGCCGCGGTAGGTGCAGTGGGATAACACGCTCCAGGAGGTCCTGGAGCGAGAAGTTGCTGTCTGGAAGGATTTACACTACTCAATTTGTTGCTCTAATTTGATGCAGCAACTTATTGCCGCATTGTCGAAAAGTTGCTATTCGATTTTCAACATACGAGGTGTGTAAATTAACGGGGCTTGATACCTTTTCGGCTTCAGAAAAATATTTTTTTCTTTCGTATTTTGTTAGATAAAAGCTTCAAGAATGTGTGGACGAAGCGGCAAAGTGAAATTCGAGAAATTGACGGAGTTATGACTTATTTATGACGCGCCGTCCGAGCGGCGGCGCTGCTGGGGAGGCCGGCGCCGCGTAGCCGGTTCCGTGAAAGCGGGCAGGTGTGAGCGAAAAAGCAAAAAGAAGAGAAAAGAGGCTGAAGGTGATGAGGATGATCCCTTTTTATGGTCCCGGAAAAGATGATTTTATGTAAATTATGAGAAAAAAAAATTATCGCAGTGTAAACATGTTACAAAACTTTAAACGCGTTTTTCTCGAAACCGCAATTTCAAAGTCGGTTCCCACTATTACTCGGTCCCTAATCAACAGATTCTCTTTTTTAAAAAAAAAAAGCTAACAATATTTTTTTATCGTTAACGGACGATTTTTTTTATTAGCATTTTTATTATTTTTTGACACGCTTTTAGATGCAATGTTGCAGTTAAAATCGGTATCTAAACTTCGTATAGCCACCATTTTGTCAAAAATTCGAAATTCGAAAAAAGCGTCCATTAACGACCGGCTAAAATCCTGAAGTTTAAAATGGCGTATTAATTTTTGCTTTCAGATAAACCCCGGATTCAAAATCCTTGGAAACGCAAACCACGTTCGACAGAACACCTCAAGTTCACGAGCCTGTGGGGGGGAAGGGTGGGGGAAGGAGGCGTGAAATAAAATATAATTTTGTACATTAATATGGGTACTTGCACTTAATTCAATAATGAGACTGACAACGTAGTGCCCGATCGAGCAACACTGCGGGGACGGGACTTGGAAGGGCGATAGGTTAACATGTAATCCACAATCAGTACAAGTTTGAACGTGTTAGTCATTTGTTTGTTCCAAGACCCAAGAAAGCAAGAATGAGGAAGTCGAAGATCAAATGCATGCTGGTTGGCTTTTTTGATAGCCAGATCAGAAAGAGTTTGTGCCTCCATAAAGAGTTTGTGAGTCCACAAAGAGTTTGTGCCTCCAGGCCAAACAGTAAATCGACACTTTTACAGAGAGGTTCTTGAAAAGCTTCCAAAAAGGGTCATGCCTGTGAGACTGAACATCAAGAACAACTGGATGCTGCATCACGACTTGCGCCTTGTCACACAGCCATTTCAATAAACGAGTTTTTAGCCAGTAAAAACATTCCTGTGGCTCCCCCAACCTCCATATTCGCGCCTTATCAGTAAAAAAAACTTCGAAGACAGCATCGTTATTGTTAATATAGTTAATAAACCATTGGCAGAACTGTAGTCTTAGAGGTTCATCCGCTCTGAGAAATTTATGTGTGGATTGCAGCAGTGGCGGCTCGTGGGTGTGTTACATGGGTGGGCACAGAGTGCGTCAGTAGGATTACTTATTAGCTACCAATGGCGCCGCAGGCGGAAATTTTTAAAATTTTCAAGGTCATGCGTTTTACTGACACTTCAGAATTTCAATGAAAAATTCTTTTATACAAAAATATAGACTCACAAGAATAATTTTTGGGATTTGGTAGCTTTTTGAAATAATATTTAGTCACGAATATTGAGGGCTTAAATATATTAAAATAATGGGTGGCAACATGTGAAAAAAATTTGATATAGGTATCTTACCGTTATTTGTAGAGGAAATCAGCTCGCCTGTCCTTATTGTTCACAAAAATGTTAATCGCATTTTCACGATAAACACTATCAAGCTGTTGCATTATGTCTACCTTTCCCAACACATTAAAATCTAAGATGTTATGTAAATGTTTTTCATTGTCTAGCATGTTTCTTAGCTCGTTAATTTAAATGTTTTAAATCACTCACCCCTTCTTGAGTCCACGCACTTTGGTTGCCACCCATCACTAAACAAATAAAACAAAACAGTTTGTTTCTTGGACACCCACATAACCACTTAAATCTGTCGTAGACACTACTATTAAAATTTCGTGAATAATTTCGCAATTTTCCTACGTCTGTTTTGGAAATAATCAAATCGGGTGTCGGCCTTCCTAACCGTTTAATTTCCGCTCGTGTCTCGTATGTAATATCTTTATTAGTCAATAAAAAGTCCACCGAATTCATTTTGAAACGTTTCACAATCAAAAACAGTAAAAACACACTTCTCAGCGAAGAAAATAAACAATAAAACTAAAAACGGTCACTCAACAAGTGTGACCCGTTCAGCTGATTTTCGACCGATTTAACGACGTCTGTCTGGTCTGCAATCGTTGGCAACTTTACCAGTCACCGAAAAAGCCCGATTAAAGACGAGGGCTGAGACACTTTGTGCCGTCGCCCACGCGTGCGAAATGCGACTACGGTGGCTCGATGCGAATTCAAACTACGGTGGCTCGGTGCTCGATCGATAGTCTGTCATATATATGTGATAAAAATCATTATTTGTGGTATAAAAGGAATAATAATTAGAATATGAATAGTTTGTCGTATACAATTAATTGATATTATTGTAACAGTAATTTATAGGAAATTAACACAAAAGAAATATTTTCTATTGAAATTTGGGCTGGGCACGTGCCCATGTGCCCTTTATCAACAACCGCCACTGCAGAACTGTAGTCTTATGGTGGGTTCATGCAGAAATTTTTAGTAATAAGAATAAGAATAGTAATAAGCATAAAAGTTAAACCTTCGTTTTATAATGACCCAGTTCATGCAGTAAACATAATTTTTAGTAATAATTTTAAAAATAAGGATTTGCTGCATGAACTGGGTCATTATAAAACGAAGGTTTAATTTTTATGCTTATTACTATTCTTATTCTTATTACTAAAAATTTCTGCATGAACCCACCATTAGAGGTTCGTCCGCTCTTAGAAATTTATGTGTGGATTGCAGACAATATAAATGAAGCCGCTAATCATGTTTGAAAATCCGTTGACACGTTGTACAAGGCAGATCCACTTGGTAACTCAGATGGCTATGACTAGTTAATGTTCTTGGATTGTCCGTTATCATTTGTCTAACCACTTCGTTTTCTTCTATCCTTACTCTGTGTCTGCTACTTCCTTGTTTCCGATTGACACTTCTAATTTGCCGGTACAAATTTAGGAAACATTTTACTGACCCACTGAAATGGTCGAACTGCGTCTGGAAAAACTTCCCTGAAGTTCTCATATGCATCTCATATCATCTCATATACAGCTCTCGTCAAATATATCCAGTTTCTATTTATTCTACTGCCATTTATAAAATAAACTTCATGTAAAATGTGCCTCTGTTCTTCATTAAAAATGAATTCCATTATACATATTTAAATGATTTATAATAAATAAAATTATTTATTTTACTATTGTGACAGCCACTTTAAAAGTTTGACAACAACAAAGTTTTGCTTCGAGTTTCAACATAGCCGCTATTCATAGTCGCTCTCGTTTATAGTCAAATTTGATGATTTTTTTCAATGGCTTTTTATTTAATGGTGTTATTTGAATACCTACCATTATTGACAAATAAAAGCAAACATAAATCCGATAAAATGAATATTTGGCGATTAAATAAACTTCAACGTGTGAAAAAATGGATATGCTAATTAGCGAATTAATAAAATATATAAAAAAAACTACCGCAAACCTCAATAAAAATAAAAGATAATTACATATCTTCCTACCAATTACGTTTAAAAAATATGTATATTAAAAGCCCTACAAAAACAAACATAATTATGGTTTATTAATGAAGCGAATAGTTGAATATCAAGCGGGGGAACAGCAGGGATTCAGTTCGCTTTACAATTTACCGTCGCTTACTGAATGGTGGCTACACTCGAATCGGATCTCTAATTAAGAATTCACTATTTAAAGATTCGACATAAGGTAGAAAGAGAGAAAAGGACTCGTATTTTAACTTTTACGTAGTCGAACGAAAGATTTATTTCCTTTTAACGCGAATGAATTATTTGTACAGCGTTTATTTGACACAAGGAAAATAGCGTTTTAAGGAAACATTTTGCAAATGAGTGCTAAACAGCATACAAAATGTTGTTGAAAAAATTCATCAATGTCTTCACTATCAATAAAGGACCTACAAAACTGTATGTAAACGAGAACTATAAATTATATGGAACTGAAAATCTTAAATCTGGGGTTTTCAGGAATGCTCGACATATATGTATAAAATAATTTCAACTTTCTGACACTTCTGGATATACCGAAAGTAAACACTAACTTCGTTATGTTCGTTTACGTACTATTTTTTTTCGCTAAAATCGGAAAAACACCTTATAAAAGCCATTAATTTGTAGAATTTACCGTGGATTGGAAGAGTTTTTAGCTCAAATGTATATATGATTCTAACATTTTGTTTTAATCAGAAAACTAAATATGAGTAACTCTATGAGCAAATAACCATTATAACACTATCACACAGAGTAAAAACAAGCTTGGAGAAATCGTATGGGAAATCTATCAGTAACAAAGCTTGATTAGGAAAATCTCGTCGTTTTATACCCTCGTGATATTTTTCACGATAATCACGTAACCCGAAACACTCTTAATAGTGTAGTAAACTTGAATCTAATAACTACATGACTTGGAAGACTGTTGACAACAAGGCGAAGCCTAGTTAGCACATAACCCAGAGGACAATAGTGGACGCCCAATGTTCGATTAGGTAAATGATCATGATCATCTGTGTTTTCTTACCCTTTTATCTTCAAATGATCTGTGAAGCGGGTTTCGCTTTCGCTTTATTGGACTTTCTTCCTTGAACCCCCAACATAAGTCTGCCATCATATTTATATTCATCTACCTTGATATCATCGTTCCATTGCCTTGATATCTTTCTCCTTGCTCTTCACTGTAATCTACAAGATTTTCTCGGAAGTAAACTAAATGCGAATTTGTTTGACTTTGGAGTGACCTTCTGATGAGAAGATGATTATCGTTGTCTCGATTTTTTTTACATTCTTTATTTTCGTGTTCTAGAATATGCAGTTCCACGATTATAAAAATGATCATGACCTTGAAATGACCTTGAGAGACATGGTCAAGGTCAAATTCAAGATTATCAGTGGATAACCAGGAATAAATATTTTGTGACATTGTCCCAAAATTCCCACGATATTATGAGATTGACTTCAGAGTGGTGACCTCCACAATTTGAAATCAAGGTCGAGTCCGACTGTAATTTTTCCGCTATTTTCGATTCCGGGGTCAAAAATAGGTGTTCCCATTTTAAAAAACGACATTGACCTACAAATGACTTGAAGTTCATGTTCAAGGTCAAATTCAAGGTCACCAATGGATAGCCGGGGAAAAATCCTAAAACATTTGTATAAAACTTTTTTTTTCAAAAAATGCACTCCTGGCGAGTTTATTATTATGCTATTCCGGTACTTTTTTAATGCCCTGTATATATCTTTAAAATGATAAGTTTCTCATTTTTTTTTTTTTTTTTTCATCATATTTCTTGTTCTTCATTCATTCTTCTACTTCAATGTTCTCTATACCTGAAATGTACGGTTTTTGAGTTATTTCAAAATATTTATGAACATGGTTAATCCAAGGGTTGCATCGAGTACAGTATGCCATAAATACAAAATATATCATACATATTAATTAACACAGATAGGTATTAGTGAGAATGCATGCGATATTTTATTCTGTTGTAGTAATTATGTAATAATCTTTACATTTGGTCAGTTCGACTTCTCGCTATTAATTGGCTAACAGTAAATTAACGGTTTAATTTCATTCGCGTCGATGGGAAAATATCACGCGAAGATGTAATTTTGTGAAAATAACAGGATTAGTTATAATCTAATACATAATTGCCATTCATCAAATGGTGAATTTTATATATTCAGAAAGTCACTAATATTGAACAAAAAATTGTAATTCCAGTGTATAAACAAAATATATCGAGTGAATTGAATAATTCGCCAAATACAATTTTTTTGTTCACTCTTTGATATAATAGACGCCATTAGCAATACGTCTAAAATATACCCTCCCACACTCAAGAATTGTAATCACCTTAGCCTTGAATAAATCTCAATATGATAATTGTCGACATTCATTTAAAATAACTCGCCAAGAATGAAGTAGGTATATAAACACATATGTGTAAGCTCTATAGGATAAAGTGGGGAAACGACGCTGCTGATAATAATTGTGTCCTAACCAGTGGCGGTGCGTGATATTTCAGTTAGCCATATCTTGAAAACGACGCATGGGACCCTCTTCACTTTTTAGGTGATGACTATACACCTCTTACAGAAAGGATTTATAATGAAAAAACCGTCAGCAAAGTTTGCGAAAAAATTTTCAAAAACACTGGAGCACTCCCAGGGTTCTCAGCTCAACGCTCTGTGGGATATTTGCAGTATATTTTTTTTCATAATCTAGAAACAAATATAAGGAGACGTTTTTCGATTTGTTGCAAAATATTTTTTTTTTCAAAAAGTTATGCCATTTTAATTTTAATTTTATAGGAACATTTTGTTTCCCAAAATTAAAATGGCCATAACTTTTTTGAAACAAAAATATTTTGTAACAAATCAAAAAACGTCTCCTTATATTTGTTTCTAAATTATGAAAAAATATACTGCAAATATTCCACCGTTACTGAGAACCCAGGGAGTGCTCCAGTGTTTTTGAAATTTTTTTGCAAACTTTGCTGACGGATTTTTCACTATAAATCCTTTCTGTAAGAGGTGTAAAGTCATCACCTAAAAAGTGAAGTGGGTCCCATGCGTCGTTTTCAAGATATGGCTAACTGATATATCACGCACCGCCACTGGTCCTAACAATAATTTCGATATGAACAGCAAAAAAATATTTGTTTGGTATTAAAATCATGCGGAAATCTACTTTCGCAAATATTGCAATGTCGTTATTTTATACCTGCATATTTTTTTCAAATATTTAATCAAAACAAACATTATTCAAAGCATTATAAAATACACATCCAAAATATAAATAGTAAATACAGTGTCCCACTGAAATACGTTTATGCTGAAATTAGTTAATCTTCTTCAAAAGTCGATTTCTGTTATGTTTTAAACGTAAAATTAAATACTTATTTTGTTAGATTACTAATTCTCTCTTTTTCTCGTTGCTCGTCTTAACATCTTAAGGAATTGTTGTCATCCGCTAAATAGTGTTTTCGACTGCTGTTGCGTTTGAAACCACCGGCACACGCGAAAATATAGCCAGAATATGGTTATGCATATTGATACACTTGTTTTAGGTACTCTTATTTTATTCTAGGTAGCTATGAAAGAAAACGTTTAAAAAAAATAGAGTACCCTTAGGTGTAACCTTAGGTTGTAAGATGTACTTACAACGGTCATTTTACTTAATTATGTATTCTGAAAAAATAAATAATTCGCAAAATTAGAATACAATATACAACATATTTATTACACCTTTGTAATCAGAAGATTCGATATGGACATTTAGTCCAATCAACGAGCGAAAGCCCCCATATAAATTTGTCACTAATTGTTATCAGCAAACAAAAAATATGGTCGTATAGAGAAAAAAATTCTAAGAAAGATAGCGTTTTTTGCGACTCGTGTTTTAATGGCGAACATAACAAAAAAAATTCGCAAAAGTAAAAAAAAAAACGGTTTGTTGCAAATAAAAAAAGGCTTCAAGTCCTACACAAGAAAGTTAAATTAGAAAGTTGTAGGTCTTAAAAATGCGCGTCGAATGAGATGTCAACGAAAAAAAATCGGTTCATAAACATTTGAGAAAAATGTAAAAAAACGTCAAAAATCGCGTTTTTCGTATTTTTGCTGTATAAATTCCAATTTTGTTTGAGCATACATCTTGTTAACTACAAGTATAGCCCAAGACAAGCGCAAAATGACCCTTTTCTCAGGAATTCAAAAAAAGTCTTGTTTTTTTCGGGTTATAACGATTTAAACAAAAAAAGACGTTTTCAAAAATCAGCTTTTACAGAGGCAAAAATGATCGTACATAAACGATCATGGGCTCATTTTATTCGCGAAGACTTGTACTTTCATGCTATTAAAAAACCAAATCGTTTTTATTTAATTTTTGCATAAAAAAAAATGCGTTGTAAAATTGAATCATTTTTTCGAATCGGTTTTTTTCGAATAACTTTTTTTAATTTTGGTTTTACATTTTTGGCCGTTGCATATTTAAAAACTGGCATTCAAACCACGTATTTTAAAAAAAATGAAGGTCCTACGACCTCAGGGATCCGATATAATTTATTTTTTTTAATTCCTGACAGCGCTGTATACGTCCGATTGACTTCATTTTTACACGAAATAGATCTCAGACTTTTACTTTCTTAAAAAAAAAATAGTTTCAAATTATTTCGCATAAATTAAGTTGACATAATTGTTTGCAAAAGTTCAGCGTTGGGTGCGGAACGCGCTAGCCAACACACGGCGACAGCGTGGACGGACACTCCGCTTCCGGAGTAAACACGATTTAAATCGATCGCGCTCGCAAAATTATCTTTTTCCTCCGCTTAAAAAAAATTATCTCGGCTCCCTGAGGTCGTAGGACCTTAATTTTTTTAAAAAAACGCGTGTTTTGAATGCCAGTTTTCAAATATGCAACGGCCAAAAAAGTAAAACCAAAATTAAAAAAAGTTATTCGAAAAACCGGTTCGAAAAAAATGATACAATTTTACAACACATTTTTCTATGCAAAAATTAAATAAAAGCGATTTGGTTTTTTAATAGCATGAAAGTACAAGTCTTCGCGAATAAAATGAGCCCATGAACGTTTTTTGTACAATCATTTTTGCCTCTGTAAAATCTGATTTTTTGAAAACGTCTTTTTTTTAAATCGTTATCTCAATCAAACTCAAAAAAATAAGGCTTTTTTTGAAGTTTTGAAAAAAAGGATCATTGTCCGCTGGTCTCGGTATATTTGTAGTTAACAAGAAGTCTGTTCACACAAAATTCGAATTCATACAGCAAAAATACGAAAACGCGATTTTTGACGTTTTTTTAAATTTTTCTCAAATGTTTATGAACCGATTTTTCGTTCAAATCTCATTCGACGCGCATTTTTAATACCTACAACTTTCTAATTTAACTTTCTTGTGTAGGACTTGAAGCTTTTTTTTTATTTGTAAAAAACCGTTTTTTTTTACTTTTGCGAATTTTTTTGGTTATGTTCGTCATTAAAACTCGAGTCGCAAAAAACGCTATCTTTTTTCTTCGCGTCTTCTCTATACGACCATATTTTTTATTTTCTGATAACGATTAGTGACCGGTTTTCTCCCCGTTGATTGGGCTAATTCGCAAAAAATATTTGTATTGGTATTAAAATCATGCGTAAATCCACCTTCGCAAATATTGCAATGTCGTTGTTTAATACATGCACATTTCTTCAAATATTAATTAAAACAAACATTATTCAAAGCAGAATGACTGTTGTTTTAACATTTAAACAGACGCTAGGCATAATCCTACCTCTCAGATGATCTACATTAGTTTAAGTGAGCACACTTGCCCCACTTTCCCCAACGTTGCATTTCATTAAAATCTTGCGAATGTTTTTACTCCCCGTTTAATTTACGTTTCACATTAATACATTCCGTTACATACGCATTATATAATGCAACGTTTTTATTCGTATATACATATATTATGGATTATGGTGTACATAAGTCCTGCCGAAAATAGCTGCCGTGAATAATTTCCTGTCAGAAATAGACCGTGAACTCTAAACGGAGGGTGACCGACCCTTTCCCTCGCCCTTTTGGGCACCGTAATAATCTAAAAACAAAACAAAATCATATGCGTCATTACTGGTTCGTATTTCTAGTAACTAACTGAATTCAACCAAACTAGGTAGTATAAATGTTAAATAATAACTAATAACAGAGCCCCACAAGAAAAAGTATCTGTATTAAACTAGAATTCCTATGTGTTTTTACCCGCTAAAACCAAGCCTAAGAGTAGGAGAGCTGGTAGACATTTTTGGGAAGGTATTTAAGGCAATGTGAGAAGTTGCGCAAAACTTCCTTTAGCGATACCTAAATATAAAAATGCAGACCTGGCTGATGGATTAGGGGGCTTAAGTGACCATTAAATTTTTCAAGAAGCGAAATAGTTTTTGGAAAAAAATGTTCTTGAGGCACATTGAGATTTTAACATTTTAAAATTTAATATTTAAAGAGTTGAAAAATCAAAAAGCCAGATCATTTAACCAGGTCAAAAAGTTTGCCAGACATTTGCAAAATTATTTTTCAAAAAAATCAAAAAATATACTTGAGGCACTTTGAAATTTTTGTAGGGTATTATTCGTGACTAAAAATAGTTATTTACAAAAAGACAGGTCGTTTCGGTGGGACATTTTACCCGCCAGGTGAGTGAGAATATTCAACGTGAATGGGAGTGAGTAGTGCGGTGCGCAAGTTGAAATGGGAGAGAACGCGTATATCGGCAGCTGTCTCAAGAGGAAGCACGATGCAGTGTGATTGGCTCCCGCAAAATCACGTGATTAAGAGCATTCGCGCGGTCGTTTGTAAGAATTTTTTTAGTATTTAAAACGTTCTTAGTCGTAATGTTGTTATTTTAAAACTTTTATATATTTATTTATAAACGAAAAGGAGTAGAGTATGTTGTAAATATTTAGTATCATGAAATATAGTATATTGAAAAAGTGAAAGAGTATAAATATAAATTTTATAACACAATACATTGAAATGAAATTTTGATAAAAGCACATAAATAAGTTTTTATCTTATTCATCGTCAGAATTTGTGGCTTCTTCTTCAGCGAACTCCTCATCGCTTGAATAATCTTCTTCTTCTTCTTCGTATTCTTCTTCTTTTTCTTGTGCTGCTTTTGCATGATCTGAAAATAGTAATAAATGTATATTTAATAAGTAATTGAATGAAAAATGCAAGGATGAGAAAAAAACATTTTTTTCGAACTCACCTGTAACATCTTCACCGTTATTATCGGAATTTTTTATTATCAATAGCATCTATTACTAACTACGGCAAACAATCTCCGTGGAACCAACAAAATTCCAGTGTATTTGACTTTTGTTGCCATCCTTCTGTCAGCTCTTAAAGAACTAGGGAAACGTTTATAAGCATTACGCCAAATACTTGTTATGTATAGAGTTCTTAAAAAGTGTTGATCTCATTCTGCTTGACATGGAGGCAAAGTAGAGGGCACAATTTTTTAATAATTTTTTAAAAGGCTGATCTTTGCTATCAGCTTTGTAACTTGCACAGAATTTGTGAAATCTTGCTGTATTTATATTTGTAATATTCTTAAAACCATAAATTTCACAAACAAATGTTTGTAAGATTTCAAAAATTTCATCCCGTAAGCCGGTTATGTGAGCAACTCCAATGTTAGTTAATGCCGTTTGATAATTTTCATTTTTCATCAACATCTTCAAAGGTCTTACCTTGCCTTTTTGGAAAAATGATGGATTATAGTCACACCCCGTTAATGCATAAAAGCCAGGCAAACTCGCGCACAAAGATTGCCCCAATTCTCTGTATAATTCTGTTATCCCGATATATCTTCTTGCATTTCCGGTGCCATATTCCATAAAAATCTTAACACTATCGCTTTGGAGATGATCCATGTTTCCCAGCATGATTATTAACACGTCTGTATCGCAAGCTTTGATAAGAATATTTGTCGTAAAATGTGCATCAAGCTCACACATGATGAACTATTTTGGTATCAGCCTCTTCATGATTGTCGCAAGACATACTATCATTTATTGTCATTTCTATTAAATCATTTCGCACAGTATATGAATAACAGAAATCATAGTTTATATTTATTGATGTATTGCCCATAAATGAAATCGATTCACTAGTAGCCCAATGTTCGATCAAAAAATTTAAAAAAACGCGGCTTGAATTTTATGCATCGAATTTACTGCATCGTGCTTCCTCTTGAGACAGCTGCCGATATACGCGTTCTCTCGCATTTCAACTTGCGCACCGCACTACTCACTCCCCCTCACGTTGAACATTCTCACTCACCTGGCGGGTAAAATGTCCCACCGAAACGACCTGTCTTTTTGTAAATAACTATTTTTAGTCACGAATAATACCCTACAAAAATTTCAAAGTGCCTCAAGTACATTTTTTGATTTTTTTTGAAGATTAATTAATTTTGCAAACGTCTGGCAAACTTTTTTGACCCGGTTAAATGATCTGGCTTTTTGATTTTTCAACTCTAAATATTAAATTTTAAAATGTTAAAATCTCAATGTGCCTCAAGAACATTTTTTTCAAAAATTATTTCGCTTCTTGAAAAATTTAATGGTCGCTTAAGCCCCCTAACCCAGCCAGGTCTGCATTTTTGTATTTAGGTATCACTAAAGGAAGTTTTGAGCATCTTTTCACATTGCCTCAAATACCTTCCCAAAAATGTCTACCAACTCTTGGACTATAACTTCAGTTTTGCCTCTACACGTCAGAATTTCGTTTACAGTCAAAAATACCTTCTATTTCATAGGCTTCGACTTTCTAGAATGTTTTTGCCTGTGAATAAAATACTGGCATATAGGGGTAAAAATAAAGCAAGATTTGGTTCCAGCCAGCAAAAATCCATAATATGATTTAGTTTTATGTACAGAATATGTACTTTTTTGTGGATCTGTCTTATTGTAACTGCACGTACTTCCATGTCCACGTTCTAGAGTGGAATTGTATGGTGAAGGAAAACAACGCCCTAAGCGAGTACATATGACAATTCAAAAGAGTAGACACTAACGATCTAAAGAAAATACAGATCACTAACATACACGTGTGTTAGGATTTCATAACTGTGTGTTAGGGTTTCCTATATAATAAGCTGTGCCAAAACAAAACCCAGAGGCATCTGATAAATTATGACATGATTGATTGAATGTCAGTTTGTTAGAAAGTTAAAATAAATTGTTTTTAAGAAACTCACGAAGCTACGCACGTGAGGCCATTGAACATTCTATGTCTTTGGACCCATGACGTCATGCGTCACATACATGATGCTCGATAGAGTTTTTCCCTACCCCAGATTTTGCCCCTTCAGGTTAGGCAAACCATCTTTACCAAGCGTGACGTGACGCAAAACCATGACGCAGATCGCAATATTTTCCAGGGGCAATCCCATAATAAAGACATAGCACGTCAAAATGAGGAGAATTGAATGAGGGCTGGAATGAGGAATTATATGAGAGTTAAATGAGGGCCGAGATGAAGGGTTAAATAGGTTTAAATGAAAAATAGCTCTCATCCAGGCCCAGGCCGAGGGAGGGGTCCGGCCGAAATTGGCCAACTTGAGGCCGGAGCTCCCGCCCAGATACTAAGTCCAAAATGAGGAGAATTGTATGAGGGCTGGAATGAGGGAACGAATGAGGAATTATATGAGAGTTAAATGAGGGCCGAGATGAAGGTTTAAATGAGGGATAGCTCTCATCCAGGCCCAGGCCGGGTGGGGGGGGGGGTCCAAGCGTTACGTGACGCGTGACGCAATATTTTCCAGGGGCAATCCCATAATAAAGACATAGAATGTCAAAAAGGTTTCTCTCCTGGGTTGTGAAAAGAATTGTACACAACTCGCTGGAAATAGCACTAACATACTCGTTTGATTTATGTGAAACCTCACACTCGTATGTTATATGCTACTTTCGTTATGTAATATACTGTAAACTATCCTCTAAGCAAAAATAGGTCTAGACAGTTCCGAAATGTTGATTTTTAACTAAAAATAATATATAATACAAAAAACTCTTTTACGTGAACCAAAAAGATAAAATAAGTGTCTGTTTTCAATAACTGCATGTATAGTGAACTTATCTTGGAACTCATAAGTTTTTGATTTTATCTAACTAATGATTAACGTGGGGCACTCGTTGTCTTACCTTATGATGAATGATTGTGATGATATAAATATTTTCTAAAACATAAGTGTTCCCTTTAATATTTACTCAGATAAAGAACTTATGACTCATAAGTTCTTGATTTTATATGACTAAAGATTAAAGCGTGAGGATCAACTTTAAAGAACTTATGTCATGAGTTCTTGATTTTACACAGTCACAGAAAATATATCATTAGAATCATTGATCATAAAGTAAGACAACAAGCGCCCCGCGTTTTAACCCTTAATCAGATAATCAAGGATGAATTCCAAGTTTTTTTTATAAAGAATCCAAAAATTAAGAAAAATGGGGATTCCCATTTGAAGCTTTAAATTGACCTCACCCATTTGGCGGGGGTGTATTGTTGATTATGTTTAAATAAATTCAACAAAATATTAGGCCAGTATTTTTTTCTTGCTTCGATATCATATACTCCCATATTTTTTATTTTTTTATTTTTTTAATGTTTACATATTTTTTTTAATTCCTCTATTATATTAGATTACACTTTAATTATTGCGTTAATGATAAATGAAAACACAAATATTTTGTATTTTATATCTCTGACAACACATCTACGATTAAAATTAACGGACATTTAATAGCAAGATGCCCTGAAACATTAAAAACGACTTTTATAGAAGTCGAGTTTAGACTTTCGTTCGCCTGTTGACTGGTAAAGTTTAAGGATAATGCACGAGTTCTATACTTAGTAAAAAAAAGTTCGAGGTAAAGTCGGAGAAGTGGCTGGATATAAAGAAGAAGAAAAAAGTCACTCCCTTTAAA
Organism: Aromia moschata; assembly: GCA_029963805.1. Taxonomy (NCBI): domain Eukaryota; kingdom Metazoa; phylum Arthropoda; class Insecta; order Coleoptera; family Cerambycidae; genus Aromia; species Aromia moschata. Next base: position 195,436 of record JAPWTK010000370.1, on the reverse strand, counting down.
AGAAAGTTGCTGGGGAAAGATTTCGTATTCATTGCATCAAAAATATTCTAAGCGCGTTTGTCCCCTATACCGTAAATGCGAGGGGTAAAATACCTACTCTCTCATTATGAACTTTGACAAAAGCAGATGTCATTACTTTTTTTGTAATTTACATTAGGAAAAGCCATGTAATCCTTCAACACAAAGTTCTGTATAATCCCACTTTTCTTTCATACCTCGTGCTGTGTCATACTTTAAATAAAATATGATGTTTTAACATTTAGTTATACCATATGCCTGCAAGTAATTTTTTAGGCTCGCGTTCTCTAAAATAGCAAATGTACACGGTGGAAATAAATTACACCGGCAAACTTTCAGGACATAAATAGTCCCAATTTAACCGATAAACCAAACCGATTTAACCCAACTTACCATAGTACTAAAAACGAACTGTTAAGGGGAGACCTTTAAAGTTGGTTTTGAAAAAATTCAAAAATTATAACAAAAGCTAAACCTATCCCCTACCCTATCTATTACCTAACACAGGCCTCTCCAACTCCGGTGATATTGCCGCTCCGGGTGAGCCGGCCAAGTCGTGCCGGGCTACGGCTCCGTTAAGGTGAGGGGCGATAGAGAGAGCACTAACAGTTCAGTAGGCAGGGAGCTAAAATCATCAAAAAGTATTCTTGTGACATGCAGGGAAGGTTTTTACGGATTCCCATGTATTTTTTCCTGTAGAATACAATGAGCGGGGGAATACAATTTCAACTTCAGCAATCATTTGCAAGTTTATCAATAGCACTTGGTGACTTCGGCTTAAAATTTTGGAATTTCAATAGGCTACAACTTCTTATATGCATATGCTATATAAAAAAAGACGTTTTTTTTCACAAATTGTTAATTTAAAATATTAATGGACGGTTTCAGCTCAACGGACCCCGCGCATTGGTTCTACGCAAAAAAAATGCCTAGGGAACCGTCAAAACTAGCCCTATATGTTTCAAGAACACGTTTTGTTCTTGATCCCTGCCTACTGGACTATAAAAGTTAAAATTAAATCAAGAAATCTAAAATACCAGAAAACGTTAAAGGTCTGATATTTTCCGGAAAATGGGTCAATTTTTAATAATTAATATTAAAATAATGACGCGTACCTCTAGAATGTTTCGTACCTAGTCTTGATTTTAATTTGACTACCAGTTCCGTCCTTTCGTCACCAACAATTGTGTCATGTGACGAAAAATGTTTGTTCTCGTAATGTCGCCGCACGGTCGAGGACTTGGTGTTTACGATTGTATGACAAACTAAACATTGGGCCCCCCCCTCTATCTCGAAAATGGCCGCTTTGCCATATACAGGGTGTATCAGCTTTTAGTTTACAGACTTTATTTGCTCACCCAGGATAGTTAGCAAAAAAATGTATATACAAAAGTTACTTGAATTCATGAGGCCTATAAAATGACATATTCCGTTTGACATATGCTAGTGACCTTGAGGTTATGTCAGTGTCAATATAAGTTTTTTAAATACAACACCCTGTATTTTTCGACATTTTTGGATTTACCGAATAATTCTACACATATTTCATGTAACATACCCTATACCTATCTTCAATCGTTTTCGAGATTTTCAAAGTCAAACAGCTATTATTTTACAATACAAAGAATTTCCAGTTTGCCTTGTTTGCCAGCTCAATTTGAAAATTTATTAAACTAATTGGTTATAATTACTGAAATATCCCATTGATCTGATTAAAATTACTTTTAACAATACCTCTCAATTGTTTCGAAACTGACAAGGCAAACTGAAAATTCTTTGTATTGTGAAATAATAGCTGTTTGACTTTGAAAATCTCGAAAACGGTTGAAGATAGGTATAGGGTATGTTACATGAAATATGTGTAGAATTGTTCGGTAAATACAAAAATGTCATGTACAGATCCTAGAGTCCTAGACTAATATTATAATATTCCTAAATTACAATGGCATGATTTTATATACTTTGACCACAGTTTTAATGGTTAATGTAATAATTATTATATACATAAGTAGGTGTACCTTTTTTTGTATTCTACCCTCTGGCTCTGACAATGTAGACACTCTACTAATGATAAGTTTTTAATTATCTACGTACATACAGTAAGCAATGAAAGTTATCATACACCCACTTTTTGAAGTTTGCTTAAATTCTGATAATTTTCGTATTACAGCATTGATTTTTTTTGCTTCTGACAGGATTATAGCTAGTGATATTCTGCGTCTAATAAGCCGAAGTAGAAGGCGGTATGTCGATTGTGTGAAAAGATATCGCTAAAAAAGTAAAATTTCAATGTTTTCAAAGAAACTTAAATAACCTCGAAAATAGTAAATCCCTTTCGAAGTTGTTGGACTCGAATAAGAGAAATCTTCAGTGTATCTATTTGACTAACTGTCATTTTGAAATTTTTTTTCCTAGACATGAATAAAATCTAAAGTTGAACCAAAAATATCACGAAAATTCAAAATTCTAACATCGTTTTCGTAAAAATCACTGTTCCTGAGATTTTAACAACACAGAGAGAGATCTAGAGGGATATTAATCCTAAATTTTTGTTGGAGCAATGTGTGGCGTACAGGGCTTTTTTGAATTTTCGTGATATTTTTGGTTCAACTTTAGATTTTGTTCATGTCTAGGAAAAAAATTTTCAAAATGACTCAGTTAGTCAAATAGATACACTGAAGATTTCCCTTTATTACGAGTCCAACAACTTCGAAAGGGATTTACTATTTTCGAAGTTATTTACGTTTCTTTGAAAACGTTGAAATTTTACTTTTTTAGCGATATCTTTTCACACAATCGACATACCGTCTTCAACTTCGAGTTATTAGACGCAGAATATCACAAGCTATAATCCTGTCAGAAGCAAAAAAAATCAATGATGTAATAGAAAAATTATCAGAATTTAAGCAAACTTCAAAGAGTGGATGTGTGATGACTTTCGTTGCTTACTGTATGTATGTATCATTATACTATATTATGTACATATTACGCTAGGTAATTACTCCTAACAGTAATAATAAAAAGGTGGAATAGAAAAGAGTAGAATAACATTTCGTTACTTTTAAATACACAGATGTTACCACATAATTAACGAACATCTACGGACACCGCAGACCACAACAATTAAATTACAACAAATGAGAGTCAATAACCTATCAACAATGTTATTGTGAATTTGCCGGTCAAATTAAAATCCCCACCGGCAGTTCCTCTTTCGTGTCCGCAGTCCCCTAATTGGATTATGAAAAACGCTGTGTATGTTCGACTATTATTGACAACACAACATTTAAAACTGTTATATTCAATTTGTTGTTTTTTATCTTCCTAATGCATAAGGGATTAAGTAATCACATGTCGCTGTGGAAACAAAAACCCACGGTTCTATTACAACAAACAAGCGTATTGAATATTAATTAACTGACGTCAGTCTTCTTTCTGTTTTCCTTTCAAAGTTTATGAATGTTTTTCTTCAGATCAAAACAATAACACCCCCCTAACCTCAAAAATTCGGTAATTGAAAACAGTAATCGAAATTAAACTAGTTTCTTCAGGTAAATCTCTTTCGGGATTTCGAAGTTCTGGCTTACCTTTTCGTAAAAAATCGAGCAATGTCCAATTGGCGCGGCAGCGGGCTAACACAACATCCACAGGATCGTTCGAAAATACCCGAAACGGCACTACCCTCGCCTGAAACCAGTGCGTAACTGGCGGATTTTCAGGATTTCCAGCGCACACGATGTTGACAACCGCGACGGCCGCGTATCTTGAATGCTTTTCGCCCCCACCGCCGCGGCACTACCATTGGCGTGCGCGCACGCGCCATTTTATATCAAATATGGATTTTTGTTTCTTTGCAAAGTAATTTATTTCAGGTAGGTAAATTTCAGGATCGCTTTACGGCTTCGGCGTTGCATTTTTCGTGTGCTTGCCGAGAAGGTGTTTCTTATTCCTCCTGACGACGAAAATCAACTCGTGCCTCGTCAGAAGGTTCGTATGGATGCATTTGCTTTACGTTGCAAAGACGGGACACGTCTTGACGATGAGGAAAAGTGAAAACTTCTTACGTCAAAAAGAAAAATCACGCACATTTAATTTTTCCACAAATGCCGAATGATAGCAGCCTCTGATTTCTGTATTTATTAATACAAAATTTTGAAATGTACGGAACTTCTGTAGCTAAGACTTTTTTTCCAGTCTAACGGGCAATTTTTACAACTTCCGGCTTAACCGGAAATCGTAAAGGTACATTTTTTTAAATCCAGATTATTCCTGTTTTTTTTTTTTTAGTTTTTTAGAATAATGTTGGAAAATAACTAACAAGGACCCGGAAATACTGTGGGGTATTCAAATATATGTAAAATATCTTTTTTTTTATTGCAATTTGACACTGGAGTGGGTGCTGGAACCTTCGACGTAGAAACAAAAAACTGGACGTTTTCCACGAAACACCGAACTTCTATACTTTTCTCGATGCCGTTTCGCGAACCATGTTAGCATCTTCAGGTAAAGATTAAAACTAAATTCTAACCTACACACTTGCACTATTTATACTTAATTTGTCGCCACGGTCCACTGAACCGTAACATCATCTGTCTATGTTTATCAGAGCAAACAGTGGACTGGTGGGTATTGGACCATTATCCCTATTCATACTACTGTTACATTTAATGATTTCTAAACTTTCAAAAGCATCCATATGTCTACTGTTTGTTACATTTTTAATTAATTTTAAATTATTTATGTCTATCCTATGGTTGTTGTCAAAAGCATGTTGGGCTCAAGACACAAGAATATTCCATTCTGCCTTATTTTAAATGAGCCATGTGTTCTTTAAATCTAGTCAAAATAGATCTTTTTGTTTGCCCAATATACTTTTGATCACAGTCTTTACAACTTATTTCGCATATTCCTGATTTTTCGTTATTGCCGATTTTGTCTTTGGGGTTGCCCAAAAGCGTGTGATATTAATATTTTTAAAAACTTTATTTAGTCCGCGGGTGACTTTAAATTCACATGGTAACGACACAAATTTCGAATTGTCAGTATCTCTATGAAAAGTCGTGAAAAGAACTTTGTATTTTGTATGTGTTCTATTTATATAATAATAATAATAATAATAATAATGCTCACCCTATAATTACTCCGAAGAGTAATCCTTTGATTTCATCCTAGTCCTTTCAGGGATCTGTGCGGGGAAGGGGGTGGCTATTATTATTATTTGCCACGGCGCACTGGGAGCGACTTAAAATTATTTCGGTAACGCATTTGATTTACAGTTCTGAGGAAACCCAGAAAACTCAGAACATTACCAAATTTAGGGCATGTGCGGTTGGATTGGCATCTATGCATCCACACCTATAGTAGTGTATACTAGTGGTTGCATATCAAGTCCTGACAGATAAAGCGAGACAGTTAAAAAGCCTTTACCTCGGCCAAGATTCGAATAACGCGCACAGAGGTATCGCGTCTTTTTCCAATTATGAAAAAGTTATTAATTGGGTATTCAATTTGTTTTTCAATAATGTAAAAAAGTGGGAAAAATGGTCATAACAGGAAAAAATATATATATTTCTTAAACTTTAGATTTTTTGTCTTGGTCAGAATTCGTAATAAAATATCAATAATGAGTTAATGGAATTCAAAGAGAAAAAAGTACTGTACGATATATTATATCAACATGTTTTAAAAACTTTGGATTAAGAACACGAGAAGTTTTCGCAAAGATGTTGCCTTCCTTAGTATCTTATTTTTTCAAACTTCTTTTCTTACTGCATATGTATTTCTATGCGTTCAAATGTTTATGCATTAAAAGATTATTTTCATTCCAAAGTGATAGTCCACGCCTAAGGCTGGCTTATGCAAATTATTCTGAATACATTAATACTCTAATGATAATAGACAGCTTCTGAAGTTTTTACACAAGTAACGTAAAACCAGAAACTTCGAACGCTTATTTCAAAATTATTTAACTAGTAACTAAACAAAAATGTTTTGTAGCGAATCTTTAAGAAACAACAATAGGTACAATACAATTCGATGTGATTTGTAAGAAGAGACATATAACATGCGGTAAGAAGACACATCGTAAAATCATATCTAAAATAAAGTAAGTAAAATCTTCAAGGCTATTATTCTTTGTCGGTTGCATTCAAGCAAATAATTTGATGTTTTAAAAGTTTAGAGACCAAATTTAATGAAAATCGGTTAGATAATTCTCTGTCGTCAATATATTTTCCAACTACACGTTTATTCCTGTTTCCACACAACATATTGTAAGCGGATTTTCATAAACAATCGCCTCATCCAAATGCTGATGGGTTAGCCTTGTCGTACATTGGATGAGCAACTGTGCGAATTATTCGCGCGAAATATAAGCACAAATCAACCTGCCAGTATTGTAGGAGCTTATATTTACATTGATAGTCGTGATCTCCAAATCTTCTGTTGGGACATCACTATTATCATTACTACGTTTATAATATCGCGTAAATAAAAGTGCCTGAATGAAAATCATGGTTTAACATCATTCACAATTGTCATCTTGATTCTTTTTTTATTGTTTGATCTCATTTTTTTGCATTTCGTGCAAACATACATACAGTGCGCGCCTAAAGTATAGAATAAATTCAGTAAATGTGAAACAAAAAATTTTTGGAAAAAATCCTTGTGAAAAAATTGTGAAAAATATATTTTTCATTTTGTGACATTTAATTGTCATTTACTCAAAAATTTTGTTATGTAAGGTGGTAACATTTTTATACCGTTAAATCGACAATGAAAGGGTCTCTCAAATTAAATTAAAAAAATGGGGGGTTGCCATTTGAAAAATAAGTTGATGACGTCATTACTCAAAAACAAAAACATTTGAAAATATACGTTCCCTCAAAAATCTGTGTTTTTATTAAACAAATTCGACCTGTTCGAGGATTTTCTCCAAAATTTTTTTGTTTCACATTTACTGAATTTATTCCATACTTTATTACATACTTTAGCACTGTATATTAAAAGTAGCACATGCGTGTATTGAAAAAGTGTGCTTTTGTGCTTTTTTATTACTAAATCATGGATTTTATTAAAATGATAGTTACTTTACGCGTGAGTGTATCTAAATACCTAGGTATACGGTGAAAGGCAAAAATCTGGAAAAAATGTATTATTATACTATGGATGATTTGTGGAAAAACTGTGAAAAAAAATTGGTCTCTACTCGAAAATTGGTGGGAAAATATTCAGAAAAAATTGTAGGTATATTATATTTCGTGCTCGAAAAGTAGGAGGTACAATTTCAAAAACATGTTGATGAAATCATACCTTGAAAAGTGATGGGGGATTTTTTTAAATATTTGTATATGTAAAAGATACAAAAGAAAATAATTGAATCAACCTGTCTCGGCATTTTTACCAGATGGTAATGACATTAGGAATTTTATTCCAAACTTTGGCCTCACACTGTACTCGTATATGGTAATAAGCGGGTGTGAGATGTAAACGTGCATAAAAATTAATTCACATGCCCTTCTCTGATATTAAAAAAGGCCACAAAGACAAACATGTCCGTCAATGCCACATTACTACTTGCGTCACAATCCGTTAAATTATTTTCTTCTTTATTTGGTTTTTTGATGTTTTTCAGAAAATATGTTTTCAAAATTTAAAATTATATCCGAAAGATACTTTGAAGTGAAGTAAATATGTAAACAGTTTTTGATTATCATCCTAGTAAATATAAATTTCTCGGATTGTTAAACTATGTCACTGTGTTAAATTTTGTATCAAATTTTGAAATGAAAGAAATAACAAAGATATGTGATCTTTGTCATCTTCCTCAAAAATGTGAACAATGGTTTATTACTAGGGTAAAAGTCCCCGCATATTTTTCACTTACCATACATATAAAATAAATTCTTCCAGTCTATTCATAGTAACGTTTAGGTTATTAATAAATGACTATTAAATTAAATACATCTTACATTAAATACAAATACATTGAATCGAAATAACTGTATCATTGTATGAAAGCTCATTTCAAGATTATATTATGGAATAGCCACGACTCGTACTGGAGCTCCCGTTCCGTCTCTTAGCTTCATTGGCATCACCAACAGCGTGAATCCTTTCGCTGAAAAAAAACGAATCGTCATTCATTCAACAGAAATCTTCATACTTACGTCTGCTCTAAATCTTTTGAAATATTGCAGACACTTGAAATCGCAAAAAAGTCGTATCGAATCATAAGAACTTAATTGTAGTCTCGGTGAAAGTCTTCAATGAAGTCCTTTATAATCATTTGAAATTCATAACAAAATCTCTTTAAATCTAAATTTTAAACTACATTATTTAGATAGGTATGAATTAACAAAAATATTTAACCAAAATAAGAAACGTATTACCTTAGTATACCACCCTCCGAATTTAGTAATATATAGAGTTGGTGGAAATATGCCTCAGGACATAGGCGTACGCATCACAACATAATAAATGTAATAAACTAATTAATATTAAATGTAGTAACAAAAGCACTCGCATTTTATAATCATGTATGTATGTAAAACTGATGTAATACAAACGTAATTAAAATACTCTTTGCAGTCACTTAATGGATCTATAGATGTCCATCGCAAAGGACAATGTTAAAAATAGGCGTTTTTCTGCCCCACCTGGGAACGACCGAAACCCACCGAAAACTATCATTTGTAGTTAGAAGAAGTCAAATATACTCATTGGCAACCCGGAATGTGCGGGGGAAAACTAGTACGTCATCCCTAGAGTATATATATTACCTTACTTCAGGTAATAAGGTTTTTAATTAATCAGCACAGTAACGATGATAGTTTAAAAATGAATAATCAATAATTCTAGGATAATTAATAATAACTAAAGTCAATGAGTACAGAAAGTATCCGGCATACAAGAACTACCCCAATTACTGGGGTTGAATGTACGTGAAATACATACTTCACCTGAATCTTCCCGCACCTCTCTACTATTCTCAACGTAAAGATCTCACAGGCATATTACGACGTTTTTATAATTATTTCTAACGATGATTACATATCATTCAAGGATCATTCAGCTACATTATGTGTTCCCGAAATCTACACGTGAAGTGAAATCTACACGTTGAAAATAGTAGAGAGGTGTGGGAATTTTCAGAAGAAGCAAGAAGAAAAAAAGAAATTGTAAGACATGTGCATCTGAATTATGGGTACCTATAATAAGACATACAGAATTTTCTATAAACTGCTATCCTGTTTTCTTCTGTTAACTATCTTTTCATGAGATGTAGAATAAAGACATTGATATCAAAGGAGTTAGAAACAAAAAATAATATTATTAGTTTTTCAGTACAAAATCCTCTACATAAACGAAAAAAAAAAATGTTTCTTACCCGGCAATTCTTCTGTCAGTTTAACGTTTTCCAACCCATACAATTGATATTTAGCAAAGATCCGATGTGCCATGAAATTTCCGCTGTTTCCTGGATCCACGCTGGGCGTATCGACACCCACACCATAAAATTTACCAGATCTAACAATCCACTCCGCTGCATGTTCGGAAATACCTAAAATATATCTACAATATTCGGTACCACTTCCAACGAGCTGATAAAAAAAACTTTCATAGTTTCCGACATCTCTTTACCTGGAAAATTTAGTTTTCCATTACTGTCTATCCCCATATATTCTGTTTTGTTGTACCAATACTGGGAATGTCCAAATCGTACTAATAAAACTGAGCCTTCATCAAAAGCTCCATTATTTCTTTGCCAGCGTTCTAAATGTTCTGTATCGAGAATACGGTTTTTTCCAACAGAAATTCCTGTCTCATTTCTTAAATCAATTACGACACCTAAAATGACCATTTTAAAAAATGGAACAATTACAGGAATTGTCAACAGCAACTGTTTGCATAAAGCTGTAAGAATTTATTAAGACTTTTTTATTATTTTTTCAATCGTCTTGGTGATTTTTTTGGTAGAAATTGGTGATAATGAATATCCAGATTAATGAAACTAAAACTACCTATATACGAGTATGTAACTATTTACAAATCAATAAAGAAATAGGGAAGAATTTCTGTAATCCCTTAGTTTCGTTTATTTTCATTGTAAAGCTTAAACTGTGTTGTAAAATACAACCTTTAGCTATGAGCCTGTCCACTGATACATCTCCCACTTTCCAACCATTTTCATAAAAATGATAGGGTGCATCGAAATGAGTTCCACCATGTTCTCCAGCACAAAATTCACTCATTGCGTACCTGAAACATTTTTAAATAATTACTTTTGTTTCGTTTCGGCGGGTAAAAAAATAACATATTTTTTTATACACAAAAAAAAAACATATTGATCAACAATTAGGTAGGTACAGTATACACGAGGTAGAACGACCATTCCCGAGAGATACATATGTATAAGAGATACCCACAAACAAACAAGAGTCTGTACTTCTTTACTGCAAAGCTATTGTTGCTGCACTGTACCTATAGTTTCAACTCCATTTCTGTTCAATTTGAGTCTACTGGCCACATTAGTGAGTCAAACATGTATTGTCGTATCTAATTACACAGGGTCATTCCTAAGTTGACTCATATTTTTTAACAGCGTATTGAACTATACGAAACAAACATTGTTTCCAAATAATATTTTTCAAATAACTCAAAAATGTTACCTAGTAATTCACAAAAAAGCAATAAACATTAGGTATGTTTTTCTATTCTGTGCCAAATTTACTTTTCCTTTAAACCGAAAATAGAACAGAATAAATGCTATTTTCGAAATTAATAAATTAATATGATTATATTTTTTTTTTATTTTCGAATTTACTGAACAGTACCAACAGTAGCTTGCCGCAATAAACAAAACCTGAAAGTGTGCTTATTTCTTTTGTAGCAGCAGCCGTGAATACTTCGGGAAGTAAATATAGTTGATTATTGTTTATTTGTGGGTATCACTTATATCTCTCAAGTATGGTCATTGGTCATACTACCTCGCACTACGTTCGTTTTGTGCAATTAGCGGACAAAAAATATTATTTGCTTTGTGTACTATACGAGTATATCAAACTAAAGGAACCTTTAATTACCAGGTTATATCTATGCAACAATAATTTACAAGGATTGAATTTTGGGTTGCCTATATTATTTCCATATACACTCAACATCCACATATCCGTACTTTTCCGTTCCGCAAATTTCCACATTTCCGAACTCTCGTCACCTCGGGATAACCGAACTGCTGGCGCACGCGCAAAGGGTTTTTCTGACTCATTGGTCATTCGACAGCGACATTCGACATTTGACAGCGACAAGTTCGGTTGTGTGGAAGTACAAGTTCGGAAATATCGTGAGTTGGGAAATATGGAGTTCGGATATGTGGATGTTGAGTGTATTATAGATTTTCTGTCTAAATCTCTAGTAACCTTTATTATTTTACATTTTATTATTTTACATTATTGTACATATAACTAGTAACCTTTATTATTATTATATATATACATATGTATGTATATATTTATAACATTATGTTATATATAATATTAAAAAGGAATTTAGATATTCACACAATGTATCTTTTTAGATTATAAATTAGTTAATGTTAGAATGCTTACCAATATCCACCTTTTCCAATATTTGCAACTTTTTTTGTGTAACTGAAAGGTTTAACTCCAGTCCAGTAAATTGTACTATTATCAAAATCCCATGTCAAATCGATAATTTTATTCAAATCACCAAGTACAAAACCAAATAAAAAAGTAATAATAAAAATCATAATAATATTAATTTTGTAATAACTTATTTAATTTTATTCCACCAGTGAATTCCTCTAACTGTGATGGTCAGAGGCTATTAGGTCAATAACAAGATATGTATATGCTATATCCATAATAATTATTAGTTATTACTCGTTGATAAGGTTTACAGAACCGTACTTGTATATTATACTGTACAGTTTGCAGAACCATTCTAGTAATATAGTAATTAATGTACAAAAAGAATAGTCCAAAATCGTCCATGAATGTGATTATTCAAATAAATATGACAACAAGCATTGTAAATATATTTTGCTCGTGTTGTTTAATCAATATTACATTTGGGATATATTTATATTTTACTTTACTTTATGTTATTTGAAATAATTATATTTTTGTAGATCAAAGTCTTCTGAGTACAAATGTTTCGTAGCATTTTATTTATTCGAATATAATGATTAAATAATATCCTGCTATAACGTACAGTGTACGCCATTCTGTTCAGAACATATGGAAATGTTTATTGTGTACCGTAAAAATTCTTGTGGTCGATTTTGCATCTTCAAGTACCGAAATAGTTATTTATGTAACAATATTAAACAACAAAGATATATCGTAAAACGAATCGATTATCGTCTAAAGTTATATTTTGTTAAAAATAATCTACAATAATATATTGTAGATTATTATATTAGATATAATATATTTATTACACTATAATATATTAGATATAATATATTGAACTGAATATATGATGAGAAGACACATTTTAACTAAACTCAAAGTTACATTTTGTGGTTACGTATGTAGATAGGTATTTCAAAAATAATAATGTCAGTACATGACATATTATCTTACGATGTAATTATTTTATTTTATGATATATCTATTTTATATATTTTTATGATCACTAAAACATATGAAAATCAGTACATGACTACACCAAATTGAGGTTAGTTTTAAATATACTTTAAATATTTTTTTAGTTTTAAAGTACCTGATACAATCCCACCATCCGCCACCGCTGCCTACTTCCCTAAATATGTTCCTGTTATTTCTTCAACGAACTTATTTATCGCTCAATCAGTAATCAATTTACTGATTTTTTTTTACTATCGTCTACTAGCAGCTCGTTTAACATTTTCAAATATCCATGTACATATTTCATCGCTCTTTTAGTACTCTTCAGTACTCCAAAAATCACCCGACTGATCAAATTTTAAAATTATTTATGTATTTAAAAATAACTTTTGGAGAACTATGTTATCAAAATAAATATTTTTAATATCGGTCAACCCCTTCCAAAACAAAAGGGTTGTTCCATTTCAAAGGGCACACACTGTGTATAAAGAAAATTAAAACGACCATAGCACTAACAATGTAATATATTTTGCAGTAAAATACATAAATACAATTATGCTTTTAACTCACTTGTTCCACATTCGGGACATTTCCTTATTTTGTTTTAACACATATAAAAATATAGCAGATGGATAAGATGTAATCTTGTATATAAAAACGTGTATTACGATTGGTTCAACAGCAGATTCAGATATTCGCAAACGAAGACTCGCATTATTTTGTTGAGGTTTTCCACTGTGGGCATATCTATGATGTCGCGATTATCTTCAGGAGTATGCCATTCGTCGGGGAATGGATACGATATTAGATGCAAAATGGGCACCTCTGCAAAATAAATATATAAATTCATATACAGCGAGAGACGATATTTCTGAATACGTTTTGTGAGCCTATTTTTAACCATTTATGAGATATTTGCAGAAACATTTTTGAGGTAGGTAAAATTTGCGTATAAATACAATAAAAACTTGCGACCATTTTTTAGTTGACACAACTCGTACCTTCTTAAAAGTCCTCTTTACAGGACCATAAAAAAAGTACAAGAAGTCTTTACAACTTCTAGGGATAGTTGGAGCAAGCACGAGTTATTCTGTTCTTCAAATAGTCAAACTAGTTGGTTTTTCAGTATACACAAATTGTTTTAAATATAAGGAAAAAACAGTGAACGGCCAGGTCAGATGACCGTGCAGGCCACCTAAGAGATCCCGATTTCCAATCCAATCCGGGACATTATAAAAATTTCTTGTTCAAGGGAACTTTTAAGAACTTTGAAGTATACATTTAATTAGTTACTTTAACCCTTTAACGCCCAAGTGCACTGTCAAGAGACATGAACTTAGAGGCTCATTTTTCTGATAGAAAAAAATAAAGAAAAAATAACTAAAACCGTGTATTCCTATGTCTTCGAGGTCATTCTTTCGAATGGAATCGTTAAAATTTGCAAAAAAATTGATGTAATCGTCAATTTTTAACAAAAACTATTAAAAAACGCGATTTTTTTCAAGATTCTTTTTTTTTAAATCGCAATGTCAGCTATGTTATCATCCTTTATACCACTCAAAAACAAATATAAACGTGCACTCGAGACGTGTACTTGAAGGAAACGCAATGAGAACAATTTAATTTTCTCATTTTTGAGATTAGAATAACTAGATATGGCAAAATTCGAAGGGTGATATTTCTCGTTTTTTACCAGTTGCGGGATCATTGACGCAAAAGAAGAATTTTGAAAAATTACTAGTACGTTTGGGGTTTTGGGGTCGGTGATCACGATCCTGATGTCAGAATTTCAAAATTCAAGATGGCGGATCCAATATGGCCACCATCCCGAATTTCAAATTTTTCGATTATTTTACCTCAAACTTTGGAAACTAGGGGTTTTCTTGGTCGCTAATCACGATCCCAATGTCACAAATTCAAAATTTAGGATTTGGAAATTTACTTCAAAATGGTCGCCATGTCATCTACCATCCTGAATTTTGAAATTCTGACATCGGGATCGTGATTAGCGACCCCGAAAACCCCTAGCTTACAAAGTATGAGGCAAAATTATCAAAAAATATGAAATTTGATTCGGGATGGTGGCCACATTGGATCCACCATTTTAAATTTTGAAATTCTGACATCAGGATCGTGATCAGCGACCTCAAAAAACCCCCAAACAACTAATAATTTTTCAAAATTCTTTTGCGTCAATGATCCCAATGATTGTTTCCATGTCAAACCATTTTCGAGATGCCGTCTAAATAGTTATGGGACGTCCGGTATAGGTAATGGATGAGCGTACTGTACTCATCTGTACAGTACTGTACTCGATGAGCGTGTTTCATCAAGAATATTGGAATCATCAAGAGATCCTGGATTTATCGAACGGTATCAAAAGTTTGTAAAGTTGGCGGCACCCAATTCGATTTTTATTTTTTGTTGAGAACCACTAATTTAAAAAAAAATACTAAAAACAATCATATAATGTACATCAAATGATATAATAAAATAATCATACAGTTCCTTTCCCCAAGGATAACCCACCCAACTAACTTGGGTTAGCCCATTACTAGCTAGTTAATAAGTAAGTGGGGTTTAGTTAATTAAAAAAGTCTATCGATGGGCAAACGAATCTGACTGATAACGAAAATACATTTTCTTTTTTTTTTAAACAACCGTTTACTGTGTACGAATTTAGTAGACTTATATTGTCTAGTAAGTAATATCGATCTTAATATTATCTACAACTGATTCTTATTGTTAAAAAAGTATTACTTACTTCTTCTTGCAAATGGAACATGGTCATCTTCGATACTACCAAGGAAGGCGCTGTTTATGAAATAGGGCTTATCTCCAGATTTGTCTAATAAATTCAATTCGTGCAGTCTGTCTTCAGCTCTCATTAACCTTAGGTACCTGTACACAGAAATGGAAATACATACGATAAATATGAGACTAATGGGTAGAAACGTCTTCCCATGGTTTGGTAACCCTCTCCATCCTCTAATAAACTAGAATCTGTTAAATGCTTGACCCACATATGATATCCTATGGCATCAAAAAAAAAAAACTAAAGCCAAAATAAATATGAAATAAAACCAAATTTGCCTGCCTCGCTAAAAGATTTTGGAAATGGCATACAATTTTTTCTTTGCATAACGAAGAAAATACATCAACTTTTAGTTTCTTATTAAAGTTTAATTATTCTTAAAGTTTTTCATGATAAAATCTTGGAAACAACATTGTAAGGAATTTAAATTGAATACCCATTACAATTTAAAAGAAATTTATATTTAGTAAAAATCAAAAGAATAAAAATTTTCGTATCCACTTCATTAAACAAAGATTACTGCTGAAATATATTGCGATCTTTTTTTAAGATCTGTGGCAAAATTTGAAATTTTTTCGTTGTAGCTAGCCTTCTCTTCAGGTGTAATAATTACACCTAATATGAGAATTTTAAATTCCAAAAGCAGGCACTAATTTAAAATTAATGCAAACTTTTAGACTAAGTTTTCACATAGTGTTTAAAAGTATATACACTCGAACCCCTCTTATTTCACCTTCGCTTAATTCACATCCTCTGTTATTTCACCACGTTTCCCCCTATTAGGTCGCTAAACCGTCCCGGTTAAGTCGCCGCCTGTAAAAATTTTAGAACTACGTTTGGAAATTGAATTCTCGCATGAATATGTACAATTTTTATTGAAAAAAATGATTGTGTAATACATTTATTGATTTAAAATAGGTTAGGTGTCTTTTAAAAATATTTAATCTTTAAAATATTCATTCAAGTGGAAAATTGAACTTTGTCACGCACGACTGGGTGTACTTACATTGAATTTTCGTTCAGTTGGCTCATTTTTCGTTATAACAAGTGCTGTGGTATATCTCTAAATATTTCTTTTTGCAGTTAAAACACAGAAAAGTTGAGGTTATGATCGCGACTTAAGAGCGGCAAAATTTCGCCACTTAAGCGAGGTAATGATGCACGGATTTGGCGACTTAAGAGGGGTTCGAGTGTACATACAAATACTGTGTACTTACAAAAGTTTCTTCAATGTATTTTGTTATATTAACTTTTAGCAGATTAAGTTTACAATTTCATATCAAATATTCTGCTATATTTTAAAATATCCATGACTAATGCCTCATTTATATCTTAGACAACTGAATAGTTGAATTATAAGTTGAGTCAATTGGAATATAAAAACTAATTATTTAATTGCCTCTCATTTTTATTGCGTTATATCCACATTACTGAATATCTCTTACCAGGGATACGTTTCGTTAGAATTAATGTGGAACATAGTCTGCTTGTGACCGATAAGATCCAGTAACACCATCATATCCATCCGGTCAATGTCAGAGAACGTCTCTCCGGTGTTCTTGCTGACCTTTCTCGTCCTCCAAAATATGTCCGCCAAATGCCTCGACCCGTAAATAGAATCCCCAGGGCCCCATGTCTGTATGGCCTCTTCCCCGTCGAAGAACATTAACTGCAGGCTGAGCGACGTTCGGTCTTTGATTCTTTCCAGCTCTTTTTGCAACACTTTCACTAGGTTGAGCAACATAGCGCAAGGAACGGCCGAATCAGTGGCACCTGTTTTTAAAGAAACTTTTATACTGATGTGAGCTACTTAAATCAAACAGCGAAAATTGACATTAATTGGCACTAAAAGGGGCTGCAGCTGACTGGCTGATCGAGAATTGAGAATAACGTAATAAGTGAAAAGAGAACAACCCAGTTGTTCAACCCATTCATTCATTCTTCTCTACAGTGTAAACCAATGATACCCAACGACGACGACCTACAAGGGGTCCATCTGAGCGAAAAATAGAATTGGGTCCATGAGATGTAAACGAGGGTCCACGATAGTGGATCTCATTTAAGCAGGTCGCGACTTCAATTTTGACTTTCTATTAATGTTATAACCCACACACAAAGATGATTTGTTGCTTAGTTTTTAGCTGAAAACATAACAAACAAACCGACAACGATTAGTGCTAAATTGTACTGTTGTAGATTTTGTAAACAAACTTATTTTCGCAATTTTATAATATGTATTAGTAGAGAATTAATATATCTCATAAAATTGTGTAAGTTAGTAGGATATTCGCTTTGTGGTCGCAGTAAACTTTGAACTTGTAGAAACTTGCACATAGGTATACATGCTACATACGGGCGTACGCGAAGTAGAGGCGCTTGTCCATTCTTGTCTCAGATATTCGCAAAGACAGCAAAGGAGCAACTAGGAAGATTGACTTGCACTGACTTGTTTAATTCGTCAATCAATAAATAGTAATGTTAGGAACGAACACGTTCATTTGTTTCCAAAGCTTTGAAAAAGAAACTACTTCTTATTAACAAAATATTTTTAAAAGTATAAACTAGTTAGTATATACACGAATTAAAGTGAATCAATGTAATTTTGTTTGGAAGTGCCAGAAGAAAATAAGTACATATTTTTTTATAACATTTTAGTTTTTTCTGGTAGTTAACACTCTCTTGGTATGGTAATCTATTATATCAGTTTGTGTGTTTAATTTATCTTAAGTAACCTTATTACCAACCTGGTAATAAGGTAACGTATTTTGAAAATAATAGTAAGTTGATCTGACAAACAAAACAATTGTGAAACTTTATTTACTAGGCGTTACGCAGCTTTTCCTTCCGGTCTTTTTTACGTTATTTCTATAACTAGTATAAATATTTTAAATAGCTCAATTTTGTTCACAGGTAACTGACATTAAACATGGCCGAATCTATAAAGAAATGTAGATTATACAGTATTGATTATTTGAAATTTGGCTTCATTCCTTCCTTGTCGGAAAAGCAATTGCCAATATGCCTTTTATGCAACAAAGTTTTAAGCAATGACGCTATGAAACCATCTAAGCTGGAGGATCACTTGAGAAGATGTCACCCTGATAAAAATTTTTTAAGAACCTGATGAGAATGATTTTAAGAACTTTTTATTCTTGACAATTTTTTGTAAAAGTACATCATTTTCCAATAAAAAAATTCAGAAATTAAATACATTCCACACATTCATGAGGTTAACTACCAATGTTTGACAAATATTTTGACAAAAAATAAATATAGGACTTATCTAGAATTGTATAAGAAACTCAAAAATGGCAAAAGAAATAGGGGTTGCTATTTAAAATTTTAGGGGTAGGTGCCCTGGGGTTTAGGGGGTTGAAAGTAATACAATAAATGCCTCAAAAGTTGTCCCTCTTGATATGTAAATTGATGTGTTTCGCCAAATTTTGATACATTATTTTAGGCGTCATACATTATGTCATTAGTTTAGGCAATATTAAACGCTGTTCGTTTTCAACCGTGTATATTCGTAATTCGTACATTCGCTAAATAAATAGAATAGACTTGGGTTGAATTAGATTCGCAGCTCAGTACAATTCGATTAGATATCACAGTTATGTGAGAAGAGCGTGACAACGTTTACAAGAAAAGCCAATACAAGCCTGTACCACAGAATACCTACCCATACAGAAGCGACAGCTAGCCGATTTCGAGGGACCGGAATATTTGACCTCGGGACTTGTGGCGGCCATTTAATAAATGGCAGTAACGTCACTGTAATTTTATCTTCAGTTGTCGTCTAAATGTTTACTTTTTGTTCTGTCAAAAAATAAGTTCTTTTAAATTTTATTTTTGTGTTGATTTTGAACTATTTTCAAATATAGTAGTTTTTGTGATATTACTGATTGTGTTTATGTGATTACTCAAATTAGTCACTACTATTTATATTATAACCACTTAGCCAGTGCCGGTGAAAGTATTGAGACGTTTTTACGATCGCGATTGGATATCTATACATCCAACATCCAACAAAACTTATTAATGAGAATGGATTCTGCCAAGAAAGCTAAAAGAAATAGGTGTGCCTATCGTCCATGCTTTTCCCAAAGTGATGGAAATACAAGTTTTTTTTTCGTTTCCAATGGATCCCCAAAAGTATGTAAAGTTGGAGACTACAAAAATTTATTTACCTATAAGAATATATGAATTATAACAAATTTATATTTTTTGGGCTGCTGTTTGGATTAAAGCGTGTAATAGGGATGATTTATGTAATATAAATCCAGACGTATTACATACAAATTATCATTTGTGTGAGGAACACTTCGAAGAGAAATATATTTCTAGAGGTGCAACTCGTAAACGTATATTTGAGCAAGCTTTCCCTACAAAATTTTTACATTTGTAGATTTCCTACTTGTGTAGATATGCGTTATGTATCAAAATGTTTGAATTTTTAATTTAATATCAATAGGTATTTAGGTTTCGACAAATACTTTTCTAAAACACATTTAAGTAGAATTGGTTTTCATAAAACAAAAATTATGAATGCTTCGGTTTTTGAGATATAGACATATTATATGTACTACGTATACATGTTTTTTAATTTGTTTGCTTATCTTTGTGTCTACATCAAATTTACTATTATTATTGACGTTAGCCATTTATACTGCTCAAAATATTATCGAAAACTGGTAACCTATTATTCTTTATTTATTTTTAATTTTAAGGTCCAAGCAACAGTTTAGAAATACCTGTGGATACCGGGACTGTGCCATTGGCGAGTACAACCAGCAGTGGAAGCATATAGATTATATATTTTTGGTAAATGTATATTTACACAGAATACCCTCAAAAATGTCATAATTTACATTTACAAATTGTTCTTTTACTTTTACATGTAGTAATATTAATTTGCTTTATTAATCCTAAATTAATTATGATATTATGAAATTATTAAATATGAAGCAAAATATTTAGACAAATAAAATACCTGAAAGTACATAATTACTCTATTGCCGTCTTTCCCTAAAATAATTAAGCCTAAGTGTATTCTAAACAAAACTTGATATAGACGATAGAGTTACTTCATGTTACAATTCACTTATTAATTGAAAATTTTGATTAGTGTACAAAAACAACTTTTTCTCTCAGTGTACTAATAACTGGCAGAACTGTCAAAAAATATGTTCCCCAAGATCAAAGGTGCCGACACGCTCTGTCGCTTCTGTATGGGTAGGGTATTCTGTGCCTGTACTAACTTCTAAGACAACGTCATTCTGACTACTAAGGTGAAAAGAGTGAAACTACATCCACATAAAGATGGAACTCGCAATTCTTATCAGGCAGAATTTGCTGAGGTCTATCCGTTTCTTTTTTTGGATCTCCAGAGTATTATCAATCCTGTTGCTCCTCTCATCACCTGGCACCCGATTTTGCGAGCCTTACTTGTTACTTACCAAGGAATATTATATCATTCTCGAAGTATTTGCTGTCGTAGTGGCACGCCAAGGTCAAGTACCTGTCCGCGTCGGGATTCAGCGTCGCAACAATATTCTTGAACGTCATTTTCCCGAGCTTGACGATCTTCTGATCGAACTGGTCGACGTTCACGTGCAAGCCGTACTGCTTCAGTTGGTTTAAGATGTAGGCGAATACTTTTTTCGTGATTTGGCGTGCCAATTATTCTAGGAATAAGTATATTATCCAGTACGTCGTTGACATTGGTGGGATCGGCCAGGTCCGATAAATATTTTAATTCTGCGTTGGACAAGTCTCGAGCTTGATGATGTTCCTGAAAATATAAATAGAAATCGGTTGTTCCTTTAAATGTTAGTGGACAACATTTTCACAAAACCGGTGTGTGATATATGCGGGAGCTTGGTTTTGAAAGTTTTAGAACATGTATTTGCCAATGAACATGTATAAGTCCAATGTAATACACGGTAAGGACGCCGGTTTTTTCCAGTGTCCGAATAACATTGGGACGATATAATTGCCTTCATTCAGTTATATTACCCCATTGTTATTCGAGATTATAGGTAGTACTTATACATTATAGTAAACAATTCATAATACAATTTGTAGAACTTTATATAGACGTCATCCCTGACTGAAAGGTTGCTGAGTAGAAGTCTACTGAGCACTTTGATTCGACACCAAAAAAAACGTAAAAGAAATATGATTAATAAGTAATGTCAAGAAATCGCGGACCCTACCAGCACAATCCTAATCTAGTTAAAGAGAAATAGGTAACAGTAACTATTGGTGGAATTAAAAATGCTCGTACTTTCCTAAACATGAGACCCATATCATAGTTTAGGAAATAATTATTACACCCAAATAGGAGGCTATAAAGCAAAAAAAAACTTCAAATGGAACTTGCAACAGAAAATTAGAAAAATGGCTTGATCACCAGAAAATCTTGGTAACGGCTTGTAAAATATTTATATTTTTTCAGAATTATTAAGTGAACTATAAAAACTAAATATTATAACTTAAACCTTATATATCTTAAATTGTTATAAAAAAAAAAACAGAAACGAAATGTTGGTATAAAATAAAAGTTAGATTCCTAAACTGTAACAGATCTCGAGATTTCGAAACAGTAACAAGAATAAAAGGACTTTGTATTTACTTGGTGATTAAGAAAAAAATATTTTGCAAGCCGTTTCCTAAATGTTCTGATGAGGCAGACATTTTTAAGAATTTCATCTTAAGTTTTTTTTGGAAGGCGCCTATGATAGAGCATTCTATTTAGGTTTCATAATCACTCTCTATTCGTAGTATAGAGATCGTAAATAATCGTATCGTATCGTAAATAATCGTAGTTTCCTTACGAAAATACGATAATTTTTTAGTTCCACCAACCGTCACTACTACCTACTTCCCCCTAATACGATTCTGTTAAGGTCCACCAATTTCTTGACTCTGAAGTTTTTACCAAATAAGTTTTAGAGGTAGCTTATATTTTAAGTCCAGCATAGACCTCCATCTTGTGAACAGTCTTACTTTAAGTTGTCAAGCACAACACTAACCCCTAATCTAACCGTACCATTTTATAACCAAATTTACTCTCAGTCAGTAGGAATAAAATCACTGAGACATATGCGGTAGTTGCTCTCGCTATATTGTCGAATTTTTTTTAACAATACATTTTTCTTACCAGTTGGATCAAGCTATTTTAGTTTATTAACCAAAATGTGGTAAACTGCATTTTTTATGTATCTTGTCAGAATAGTCTTTCGACTTCACTTCCAATAGACATGAATGTTCTCTCTATAAGACAATTAAGGCATTTTAAAAAACGAGAAACAGTGCGATTTTAAGTTATTTTCACTACTCACTTGCAGTTTGCATAAAATGTAGTATAATCACCCTTTCATGTTACAAAAATCGTAAATGTCGGTGTAAACAGTTTTTAAGCTTTACGGAAACAAATGTACTAAAGGAGGCAATAGACCAATAGACAAATATGTATATTCTATAAATAATACCTATATATTCTTTTTGAAGTATTGTACATAAAAATATTGTCAATAAAAAAGAAACCTATGTTTAGGACAATTTACAATATGAATTAATGATGGGAGGTTTTATATTTTACAAAAAATTTAGATAATCTGTTAAAATTGATAGATAAAACGGTCTACCTGCGTTTTTAGTTGAGCGCCATTTCCCAGTACGAAAATCGACACCAAAATCACAAATTTTATCAAAGTCGACCACATTTTTTTTAGTCGAACAGACATCAAATAATTTTTTATACAAATTTTTAATTCTAGGTGACTATGTATTCCAACTGATCTTTTAAAACCAATGTCCGGTTTTTATACACCCTATTCCTACTCCAACTTATTTTCTGTCGCAGAAATGCGATTAAATTCATAAGAGGAGTGGGGCAGACACCAGTCGACTAAAAATTATTTTTGCAAGTGCGTTAAATCAATACCAAAGATAAAGTTAAAAAGTTACTCTGTATGTAATTGTATTAATATGTTACTTTGTCTATAAAATAATACTTGATACACCTTACAAAGCTAATTCCAAGGAAATATTGTAAGCTTGTATACTTACATACACTGGCTCAAGAAAGTACATACGTACATACGAAAGTACATGCGTACAGTTAATTGTATTTCTGAAAAGATGAATTGAAATTCAGACTTTTCAAATGCATTTCAGAAATATAAATAAATAAACGCTCAAAGCAGCAATCGCTGTGTCTACGCTACATATATTTTTATTTAGGTATTACTGTTAGCAACCACGGCATTATAATAAACTCAACATCTAGCGTACAATTAAATTTTATTTTCTGATTTTCAAGTCACGTGTTTTAAAATGCAATTGAACAAATAATGCTTTCTGACTTTCAGTTGAGGTTTCCTGAAATTCATTTGATTAATTTGAATTACAAATGACGTTTTCTGAAATACTATTGATGACTCTGAATGACAAATGACGCTTTCTGAAATACAGTTCATTAATCTGAATTACAATTGACGTTTTAAAACGAAAAGATGTATTAGAGTATGTACAGGGTTAGTTTTTATAATTTGACAAGTTATTGCGAGTTTATTATTGAAATCAGAAAATAGTTCTTCAGACAAAAGTTGTAGAGTTTTGCATAAATTTCTCAACATCAGAAATCATAAAACTGGATCAAGTTAGTGTTTTTTTTAATGGAATACCCTATAGAAGTATTATTGCTTATTCTATAGACATACAAAAAAAACGTCATCAAAGTTGGCCGAGAAAAAAAAAACGTATTTCTATTCTTAATCGAATTTATAACCTTATTTACTTGTCAAGACTGTCACATCATATGACAGCCATTGTTTATTTTACAAATTGTGACAGTCGCTTGTCAAAAGTTTGACATAACCGAAAAGCTTAGACATGACCGCTATTTCCATCTCTCTCGTTCATAGCCAGAGTTGATGACGTTTTTTTTTGGATGTCTCTATAATTCCTTTAATTTTTTCCTTTTCAAAAAATATATAACATGCCTATGTTAGCTTCAGCAGGTCGCAACATATTTATTTTAAAAATAAATGAATAACTTCAAACTTTTCCAATTCTTCTTCTTTTTTCTTCTTCGGTCTTCTTTTTTTCTGGTCCAGGCATCAATGACAGTTGCGATCCGTTGTGGCTAATTACTTTTTTAAATAAAATATGTAAAATACAAAACCTTCTGAAGCAAACATAGATGTTATATACTTCTGAGAAGAAAAAAAATTCAAGGAATCAGAATATACAATAATGTATAGGGTGTTCCATTAAAAAAAAAAAAACTTTGGTTCAGTTTTATGGTTTCTGATGTGCAATTGCTTTTTCTCATAGCATATTATAAAAATATATGCAAAAATGTATAACTTTTATCTAAAGAACTATTTTCTAGTTTCAATAATAAACTCGCAATAACTTATATTGGATTATAAAAACTAACCCTGTACATCAAAAGCCAATCTGTCCAAAAATCCATTTTTTGTTCTTATGGATGTATAGACGTGTTGCGTATTGTTACATCTGCGCGATTGTGAGGGTCAGTGAAAAAATGGAAAACTCATGTTGTACTATTGAGTTTCTTGAGAGTTAATTCTAGAAAATGAATAGATTTCGATTTGGATTCTACATATTCCAATTGTAATTCAGAACCTATCAGGTGTAATTTAAAAAGCATCAAATAATTTACATCTGTCATTTATAATTCAGTTTAATGTATTTCAGAAAATGTCAAATGAAAATCAGAAAGCATCAAGTATATTTCAGGAATACAAATAAATATGTAAATACTCAAAGTCGCAATCACTGAAAATAGTTATTTTTATTGATATTTCATCATATTTAATTATATTTATATATTTTTATAAATACATGGTTGTTGTAAAATATAAGATTCTTTGTCACAGCCTCAAAATTTTATTTTCTTATTTTCAAATGACTTGTTCTGAAATACGATTGATTAATCTGTTACAAAGTACGCTTTGTGAAATGCAGTTGTTGATTAATCTGAATTACAATTGACGTTTTCTGAATTACAGTTAGAAAATGTGTAGATTTTATTTTTCGATGATTTATACTAATAACTTTAAAAATTATTGAGTGTCTTGTTCTGCCTGTAAAGTGGCAGAGATACATATACAGTAATACAATAAAATGCGACCAACAATGGTTATCCTCCAGAAATAATAGATAACATTATTTCTCAAAAATCATTTAACAAGGTTATTCAAAAAGTTTGCTCAACTACCAATGACATAAAAACTAAACAATTTTATAACATATATTGGTAATCCTTCTAAAAGAATTAGTTCATTTTTAAAAAACATGAATTATAAAGTAGCCCATCAAATATCCAATATAACACCAAAGTAAACATGTAAAAAACGCAAAAGTTAAAATATCACCAAAAAAAATAAATCATCAGATAAGATGCGGCAGTTGTCCTGTAGTGTAGTGTAGGGCAGTTGTCAGTAGTATATCCAAAGTGTATACATATACTAACTTTGTAGTATATCTACATTGGGTAAATTTATTCAAACGTAGGCTATAGCTATACAGTGTGGAGCAGCCAAATGGAATAAATTCAGTAGCTCCATTATTATGCATTTTTTTAGAAAATTCTGAGACACATCAATTTCTAATTCTAAAATGACATCTTGCGACGTAAAAATGTCATCCCTAAATTCAACCCCTTCAGGTGACAGCTACAACCACTAAATTTTCAAATTGGAAGTAGAGGCTTGACAAACTTTATTTGAAAGGTCTTTTCATTCTCTATTCAAAACTGCTATGGTTTTAAATTTTATTGCAGAAATTAACAAGAAAAAAAGTTTCTCCACCGTAGGAAATTCGTTACATTAAAATAAAAAACAAATCATTATTAATGCAGCAGATGTTCAAAATGTATGCCTCCAGCATCTTGGCAGCATCCTAGACGTAAATAGAAATATCTTCTAACGTTAGTTAACATCTGCGGGGTAATCGACCTAATTGCAAGTGTTATTCTTCTTAAGTCAGCTAAATCGTCGGGTTTGGTTTTGTGTAACATACTTTTTACATATCCCCATAGGACGAAGTCTAACGGCGTGAGATCAGGTGGTGATTGACTTCGTAATGTGCTGGTGCACCATCCTGCGGGAACCATATTGCATTACCTGGAAGTTGTGGGTTTCCTTCAGCTGTATACAAGTTTGCCATCGTCGGTACAACATTATTTTGGAGCAGCGCTAAATTAGTTTCTCCATTCAAATTGCCGTCAATAAAGAGGGGACCAATGATATTTTCTCCAATTATTCCTGGCCAAACATTAACTTTCTCAGGGTTTTGCGTTCCCTCATCCAGAGACAGGATTTTCTCTCGACCAGTAACGACAGTTTTGGGGATTAACATGGCCGTGAAGTGTAAATGTAGATTCATCCGAAAATAAAACATTTTCTATTTGTAAAGTATTGTTATCTATCATTTGCATCATTTTTTCAAAAAGACAATTATGGGTGCATCTGATTTTCTGTCAATACGCGGAGAATCGAGGAATGGCTAATATGTAATGCTGAAGCTGTTTGACGACTCGACATATGTGGATTTTCTTCAAGCATAAGCATTACATCCAATTTCTGATCATTACTAAGTTTATTGGGAGGATTTTTTTTAGCTGCCGTACATGTCCACGTTCCCGAAGCTGCTTCTCTATTTTACTTACGGTTCCTTGAGATATCGGCGGCAACTCCGGATATTTTTTCTTGAAACAGGCGGACAACCGGCCTGCGTTCGTGTTCTGGCTCCGTAACCAGTCATCTGCAGAATAGTTATCTTATGCATTTCTGTTAGGTAAACCATCTCTCTGAATTGCAACAGGAAAACTGAAGCAAAAAGTTTAACATTGATAACTGTTAACTACTGTTCCAATGACAAGCATGTTCATTGTACATTGTACGTATTTATTGGTAAGTTTTTATCTTATAGTAGGGAATGTCGGCAATTACAGACAATTATTTTTTGTTATTATTGACATTTCAGAACCTAAAATTGACAAATAGTGTTACTTATAAAAATTTTATTTTAATGTAACAAATTTCCCTAAGCTGGAGAAACTTTTTTTCTTGTGAATTTCTGCAATAAAATTTAAAACCATAGCAGTTTTGAATAGAGAATGAAAAGACCTTTCAAATGAAGTAGGTATCACAAGCCCCTACTTCCAATTTGAAAATTTAGAGGTTGTAGCTGTCACCTAAAGGGGGTTGAATTTAGGGATGACATTTTTAAGTCGCAAGATGTCATTTTCGAATGAGAAATCGACGTTCAGGATTTTCTTAAAAAAATGCATAATAATGGATCTATTGAATTTATTCCATTTGGCTGTTCCACACTGTATAAAACATACAAGTAACTTAGAAAACACTCATTTGTAAATGAGCCTCTAAATATGTCTCGATATATCAAGTTTCATTGCATTAGATGCATATTGAATTATTAGACTGATTGTCTATTTAGAATAGCACAAACATCGGGTCATTTGACAAAAAAATATTAGCCTGGTGATTTTTTACCAAATTATTTAAATTTATTTTGAATAATAATAATTACTCACGACTTTAACTTAATTTTATATTGACCACATACTGGTGGTGTTGGAAAAATAAAAACATAATCATGGTTTGAAAATATATTTATAATATCAATATCAATATTGATACTTAATAAAATATACGTACATATATAGTTAAGTATCTTAGGAGGGAAACAATATTAAAATATCACATATTTAATAAAACACAATAAAATGATTATATGAATTACAATTATATCCTGTTGTGTTAAGGCCTATAGACAGACAAATGAAAACAAAACAAATTATTTATCATAACTCAATATTATTAAAAAAAAAAATGAAAAACTGGAGACATTTTGATGAATGCTGAATAGATACGTTCAACACACATTTCGCCAACTACGTTGG
Source organism: Aromia moschata (assembly GCA_029963805.1). Classification (NCBI taxonomy): domain Eukaryota; kingdom Metazoa; phylum Arthropoda; class Insecta; order Coleoptera; family Cerambycidae; genus Aromia; species Aromia moschata. Next base: position 167,031 of record JAPWTK010000370.1, on the reverse strand, counting down.
CGTCACCAGGAATTGGTGGTGGTTGGACGAGTTAAAACTTCCTATTTAAAAAACTCTGTTTTGATTGGTCTGATGATGTCAACGTGGTTGTTGAAATGTTTCTGGCGATTTTTTTCTGTTTCTATGCCGAAGGCTCCAGTCTCACCTAGTAAATGTCTAGAAGATACAATAGAGTAGTGTACATCCTTCTCAATTCATGTTTTTTTTTTGTTTCAATAATAAAGAGTATATAAATACATTTTAAACCAAACTATGTTATTTATTAACAGGAGCACCAATGATGGATAGTTATATAGAACAGTTGTATTTAAGTGTCTGACCCAATCTGCCAGTCTATCACCCAATCACCAAGTATGACTTTTTATGTCATCATTCAACGATTACAAAAAAAAATGTTGAAAACTACAAAATAAGATACCATGAAAACAAAAACTTACATTAAAAAACTCTCAAAAAAGACAAACTTAATGAAAATACTTCACATAAATATCAATACTTTAAATAAATAACATATTATTTTTCATCTAATGAATGAGTTTACAAACTATAGCTTGGTATTAGATACCGATTTTATCTTAAAATTTAACCCATTACTTAGTACGGTTTATCTCGGTAAAGAGTTTTTGTTTCCAAAAAGTCCCTCAGACATCCACGATGGTCACAATTCACAACTCTTTTTCTGGAATGTTTTCTTCTGCCTCATCCAAGGTGTAACTAAATTATTTCATTTGTTAGTAAAATAAAGACATGTTTGGTTAGATCATACAAAAAATATATATGTATGTATCTCAAAATAAATAATATACAATATGAATCTCAAAAATATGAGAGCAATATACAGAACAGAATATTTATAGAGTTGATGTTTAAAACTTGAGTTGTTATTATTTTGGAGATGAAGTCAAATTCATAAGTAGATCGATAAGATGTCAGTAGATGAAATAAGAGATCGGTGAATATTAATAATATGTGATAGACCTAGAACCTAGATGAATAAGGACATATGCATCTTCAGCATAAATAATCACTCTGGTATGCAACCATGCACATAAAGTTAACTTTAATTGTTGCAAACAATATTGAAAAATATTCGAGTTTAAGTGATTGCTTATGAAAAAGACAGTGAAACATTTCAATATAAATAGTAGACAAAAGGAAGGCCCAGCAAGGTTAAAAACTCATAGTTATTGTTGTTATAGCCTACATTTGTTCCACTTATAATTTCTCCTACTTCTGGAATGGAATTCCTGTAAAATAAATAATTCCATAGCATTTACTGTATACACAGTGTTTGTTAACTTTTCATAGCAATAATTATTCAGAAAAAAAATTAAAAAAAAAAAGAAGAGGTAAAAGAAAAAAGATTAAAATACATTCAGATCTCAAATATACGATTATACACATATTAGAGATATATACTATAAAGATATAGAGATACAGATACATATGTTTCATTATAATTTCCAAAACTAATACTGCTGCTTTCTTAAAACTGGTAAAAACTATATGCACCAGTATAAAACTATACGCATATAAAAAATATATTCCTTGTTTGTATCTCATTCTTTTTGTACTTATCCAAGACTTATTTAATTGATCTGTTAAATATCTCTGGTTAATATACAAGTCATATTAAGGTATGATAAAGGAAATCATGGACTGTTTACTAACACATTCAAGTATTCTGCAACAAAAACCCTCAGTATTTTGTTAATGTTCTCTACAGTGTTCATATCCACGATGTCCCTGTTGTCACCAGGAGTATGCCATTCATCTGGGAAGGGGTTAGAAATTAAGTGCAAAACGGGTACATCTACAAAGAAGAAACAATTAGTTTTCATAAATTGTAATTAAACAATTATTACTTACTTTTTCTTAAAAATGGAATGTGATCATCCTCTATATGGGCACGGAAAGCTCTCTTTACGAAATATCTCTCGTTCTTGGATTTTCGTAACAATTTCAAATTATCCAGCCTATCCTCAGCTACGGTCAACCGTATATACCTAAAAACATCAAAATATTACAATGGTCAAAGATGCACTAGTAAACTAGTATATTAGAGTTAAATTCTAACCAGTTTTGTGTATTGTCAAAGTAGCTATAGAAATTGGTAGATTTATGTCCAATAAGATCCAAAAGCACCAACATATCCATTCTCTCGAGATCGGAAATCGTTTCACCTGTAGTCCCAGTGACTAATCTGTTGCTGTGGTAAACATCTGCCAAATGTTTGGCACCATAGATGGAATCTTGAGGCCCCCAGCTAACAAATGCCTCTTCTCCATCGAAAAAATTAATTTCAAGCTCAGATTTGAGTTACCTTTTATTGTCTTGAAGTCATTATGCATTACTTTCGCAAGGTTAAGCATCATCGCGCAGGGTACAGCCGAGTCAGTGGCACCTAAAACATTTATTGAATAAGAATGAAATCATGTACTGAAAATAAAATCTAATCCACAAAAACAGATGTCAATATTAACCCCACAAAAAATGTAGGAGAAGAGTATGTACAAATACCCATGTCCTGAGAAATAATCCAATTTCTGATATTAAATCTTAGTTTCCTCTGAAAACATGTTATTTTAAAGTATAGACAAATATTTTTATTTTTCATTGTATTTTTTCTTCTTACAATGTTATGAAAGTGGAAGACATTGACAGAACTGATGATGCAAATATCAGCAGAAAAGTAACACAACTTCCAGTCAAATATATAAATAATTAACTTGTATTTAAATGAAATCAAATAATGAATTCTATTCACATACCTATCTAGTCAAATAAATCAACCTTGAAAAGGATAAAAAATATTAGCTTAACATCCATAAGGATATTTGTAGTTGAAAGTTTTACTGTTGTTAGAGACAGTAATTACAAAACATAAACAATAACATTATTAACACAGCTATAAAACATAATACCTACCGACAAATACTTCATTCTTAAAATATTTACTATCGTAATGGCAGGCTAAAACCAAATATCTATCAGCATTAGGATTCAACGTAGCTATAATATTCTTAAATGTCAGTTTTCCAAAATTAGGAGTTTTATCTTCGAATTCGTCTACTTGTATGGCCCAATCCAATTTCTGAAGTTCCTTCTTAATATAATTGAATACTTTTTCATGATTAGATGTACCGACCACTCTAGGAATAAGTATATTGTCTAATATGTCATTGGTATATTTGGTATTTGAGAGGCCAGCTAAATATCTTATTTCAGCATTAGAAAGTTCTCGACCTTTATGGTTTTGCTAGAAATTAATAAAAAAACATTATGTACAACTAGCTGCTTTAAACCCTTATGTGAAAACTAATTGTACTTATCATAAAGAAACTAATTATTTAGGTTTTAAAGATGCAAGATAGCAATATGCCTCCTAACTCTATTTAGATATGGTCTCCTAACTCTATTTAGACAACCATATTCTGCAATTATTGTTAACGGTTTATGACACACCAATAATTTAATTTCGATTCATTGTCATTTTCCATATTCTTAAATTAATAAAGAAAGCCTCGATTAAATATTAATATAATGATTGCTGTTATCAGCTCTATGGCAGGTGACTGTAAAATCTTATGTAATAATATTATTGTTTTTTGTGTTGCTTTACTAGGTATTTCTTAATATTGCAATATTACAAAAAAATGTTACCCCAAAAGTTTTGCAAATATCTCATAAACTGTTAACAATAAGTATAGGATTCAGTTAATAAAATTTATTTAGAAATTAAAGGAGAATCCTAAATTAAAAAAAAAAAAAAAAGGGAAAATATATATGGTGTTCTATTTAATTTTTTTTGACCCTGTACATATACACCAAACACTTTCTGATGCAATGCTTGTCTAATTAGAGTTGGGACACCTGGTATAAATGAAGGTACCCAACACAGGATATAAATAATACGGAAGAATTATCACAGTATAAATAGATAAATTCCAATTAAAAACAAGGTCAATCTGCTTTTTTTGGTATTCAATATGTGCTATGAATGGAAATATCAACCAAAATAACACGATAAATGCTAATTTTGGCAGTAATTTCCGGGTTAGAAGTTATACTTTATTACAAACTGGTATTAATGGTTTACTTAATCATAGCTATTTTTAGCAATATTGTATAGTATACTTTTATCCCAAATTTTATTTCCCAAAGTGTTTCATATTTGTAGCAACCGGTAGAGAACAATTAACAATTATTTAATTATTCACTGATTACTAAAAATTAATGTAAAATTAATTGCCATTTTCTATTGTAATTGACGGTTTACCGATTAATTCTAAGAAAATTTCATAGGTAATAACAGTTAACATAGAACATAACACCTAGCTGAAAATTAATCAAATAAGTACCAATAATTTATAAACTAATTGTTCACGTTTAATTGTGCAAAATCTTAATTGCCTATTAACTTATTGTTCCCAATAGTACAATAGGTACCTAAATAATAAGCTTATTTAATAACCAATACAATTTTTATGCCTATGTAATACACAGAAGGCACTGATGATATTTGCGGTAGGTACCCTCTATAATACAGTTTTCTTTTTATCTATTAATTCTTTATACTAAGATTTTATTTGTAAAAACTCATTTATACAAAATACCCTACTTCATTTCATAAGTGAATGTGTTGAGTTTCATACTAACATATACATACATACTTTTTTTAATCATCATACTAACTTTATAGGAGTACATATTATAATTCTGACTATGCATTCTTAAGGTACTTTCAAATTTGCTACGACACATGTAGTAGCATATGATGTTTTATCGTAAATAGTCCCCCTGTTTAAAACATTTTTTTTCCAAAAACATTATTAAATTACAAATTATACAAGTCTTACCTGTAATCTTTTTAATTGAGAGCAACTTCCTTGAGCAAAAACTGATGCGATAATCACAGATCTTATTAAAACCGATAACATGTTATTTATAAAATTAAATAAAACAAGCTATTTTCTAACACATATGCCAAATTATGACGAACCTAACCTTACTAACCTATTCTCTGTAACATATGTACATAAATACATATGTATATATTATGTATGTATGTACATAAAACGCTAATGGCGATAGGGTATTTAATAATCTCAGGTTGGCTCTATCAGGGCCAGCACATGGGCGGACAGAAAAATAATTTTTAAAGGCACAAATCAAGACAATTTTTTTAACCTGGAGCATGTACTAACTGTAAAACCATAAATTAATAAAACATTATGGGTACCACTCTATTCAACAATAGTATATTCGTCAATGTCTGTTGAATAGATACATCAGTATATATATATATATGTACGTATATGTATGTATGTATATATGTATATTCAAATACTTGATTATGTATTCGAAATTAAAAGTGCAACATATTTTCTATACCTTTTTTTTAAAATTGCATTGAAATATGGAAATACAAAAGGCCCCGTAAAAGATTTCCAATAAATCCCATTGCTTACTTTCACTGGAGTAAACTTTTCACTGCAACCGGTAGATTTAGTTTTTTTCTTAAAATAATCATAATAAAGTCGATGTATCGATATAACCACTATATTGTAAAGATATATGTATACAATGGTGAAAAAGAAATATGATACTTGTTTGTACATTTAGCTTATGAGTAATAAATGCACCGACTTAATTACAGTAATAAATAAATATACTTTTTTTGTAAATATATTAATAGAGAAAATCATGTCTAGTAAATACGATTATCAAATGTGGATTTATTATTGTCAAAAAATTATTCGGCAAGCGCAAATTAATAGGCTTCGACGAAATAGGGTTATAACCACACTTTTACTTAATCATATTGCTATTCATAATAAACAAAAGCGATATAAAAAGAAAAGATTTTGGACCCATCCATTATATATATATTGCGACGAGAATATAGATTTTTTTAAGCTGTATTCCCGACACTTTCTTCATACTCTGAAAAATTCGAAAATTATATTCATATGTCTGCTACTCAATTTGAAGGATTACTGTGTTTAATTGGTCCATATATAACATAGAAAAACGTTGTGAAAGAGCAATTTCAGCCACCGCTCGACTTGTTATAACTCTGGCAGAGAAAAGCTAAACAAAATTTAGTTTTAAATGGCGTGCATTTTAAATTCCATCATGTGACCGCATTTCTCGCTGAAAATCAGCGACTAGTGACAGTATGAAGAAGCACCTTAATATAGACATCCAAAAAAAACGTCATCAAAGTTGGCCAAGAAAAAAATGACGTATTTCTATTCTTATTCGAATTTATAACCTTATTTACTTGTCAAAACTGTCACATCATATCACAGCTATTGTTTATTTTACAAATTGTGACAGTCACTTGTCAAAAGTTTGACATAAGCGAAAAGCTTAGACATGACCGCTATTTCTATCTCTCTCGTTCATAGCCAGAGTTGATGACGTTTTTTTTTGGATGTCTATATTAGTATTTCACACACAAAAATTTCTGAGAATGTTCAGTCGCACGCCACTGGAAAATGAGTGGGATCAGGGTTGGAATTTCGAATTATTAACAGATTATTAATTTATGGCAGAGCGTAGGTTGTTATTTTGTTCATTTGTAATAAATGTTTTGTTCTAATATGCTTCAAAAACATTTTGTATCTCAATGTCCTCTTCTGTTAGAGGTGTTCCAACAAACACACTTCTTTTATAAATTGTCCAGGGACCCACTGTCAACTTAACATGTGTACCTACACTATGTACAATATGTTCAAAAAATCCGTGCTAAATTTGGAAAACATGAGAATGAAACACAAAGTTATACAAAACCTTTAAAAATGATGAATCCGCAGCGTTTATTAATTTTTATTTCATGGGCTTGGTTTTTTTGTTTTTTATAAATTTTATCAGAAATTTGTGAAAAGTAATACAACTGAATTAAATTTTGTAAAATACGTCTAAATCTAAGAACTATGTCAAGGATACAAAAAATATATTTTTTGTATGCTATTTTGTAATATGTTTTTGTATACAGTTTAATAGGCGTTTTGGAAATCCAGTTGTAAATTGTAATAAAATATGCATGTATTTAGGTCAAAGTAGCTAAGCAAAACATAAAAGGTCATAATATGTCATAAGATTGTATTATAAAATAATGAATTACTACCACATTTTTTAAAGTGAAATGAACCATGTGAGTAAATCAGATAATGTTTAATGCGGTATTGAAAGTAACATTTAAGTATTATATTTAAAATATTTTTCCACTCCACCCACATAAGAAAAGATTATAAATAATATATCATGCTGATTACTTTTTCCCCCATCCCCATAGTCCTTTGACAAATCCAGAAATTCCAGCTCCCTGTTTTTGTTTTGGTTGTGTCCCTTCCAATTTCTCTGACAAATCAGGAAATTCGACAAAATTAAGAGCCAAATCATAGAACAGTGGCTTGGCAGGAATTGGTTCCATTGGAGGAGGTAAAAGTAACAAGATTGGGATTCTTGGAGAGCAGCTGTGGATCCTCCCTAAATTCATCTAACCTTTCAATGAGTGGTTTTTTTACTTTTATATGTTTTCTGCGGTATGGGAATTGCTTGATCTTCTTGCTGATCGAGGACAAAGTTAGCCTGACAACTTATAGTGTCCATTTCTGCACTTTCCTTCACAACAGAGAGCAATTCCTTTAATTCGAGGATGAACGTATCTGAAAAGTTAATCTAGTCAGTTTAAATTTGAGTTGTATTAACTGGACACTATAACCATTATTAAAAATAATGTCATAAAAAAATAGGAATAATACACAGGATAGTTTAATATGACAGATAACAATACAAAAACTAAAAGCATTCTCAAGCTATATCACCTTTATATAACTGATTATGTCCTAGATCAAGTATTAATAAAACCTAAATTTCATCTACAATGAAAATAAGAAAATTGGTATAACAATTTATCATATTTTTGTTATAGTCACAATAATATCTACTTAGATACAATGTTGTTTATTCAAAAATAGTGTTCTCTTTCTCACGCATTAAAATTTTCAAATAAAATTTAGTAATCACGTTTGCATTATGATTGACTTAAACATGTTCCATGATAATGATTTTTCAGACAATAAAACTAATATCAAAAAAAAAATTGTACCCTTTGCTTCTTAAAAATATTAAGTGATTTTTTATAGGTACTACCTCATTCGGAGTACATTCATAATAAAAAAAATCTTTTAAATCATTTAGTTATCTCTATCAAAACAAATGGCAAATTTAAAAAAAAATATTGAATTATCTCTACAAATACAATAATAAATTCTACCGGATGAAGACCAAACAGAAAATATTAATTTTTAAAAGCAAATATTTGTTGTTTATAGAACATCTTTACCTTGGATCAGGTTTTTTAGCAGCCTTATCTGCGACATTAAATAAGACAGCAGCCTCTTTCCAGCGTTTCTGAGACATGTGACTTCTTGCCAAATAATATGACCGTAATGCCTTGTATGCTTGTAAGTGAAGCTCGTAATACTTTTGTGCCTCTGCGTGATCCTTAATAGACTCATTCTGAGACAATTCTGTGGTCTGTTGGATGTTAATATCAAGTAAACGTACACAATCCTGTGGCTTCCGAGTCTGCTTGATTAGAAGCAAGTTACGTTGAGAAGTACGTTCTACACGAATAGACAGTAAATATGACAAAAGCAGCTGATCTTGTTTTTCTGTACGAGCACTATCTCTTGTTAGAGAAATAACGTCACGCAAATCAATAAATAAATTTTCAAGGATCTTTATCTTAGCTTGATTATCCTCGGCATGTTTTAAGGATTCATCCAGTCCTTCTATGCTTATTAAAAACAATCTAACTCTTTCAATCCTTATTGGGATCTTTAGACCAAACCATTTCACTTCATGCAATATGGCAGCAGTTTTCTCTTTAGTCTGAGAGACCAATGCGTCGAAGTTTTCAAGTACTCCCTGGCTACGCAACTCTAATAAATCCACAGCTTTTTCATCGCCAATATTGTAAGCACAGTATCGGAGGCTGGGAGCGATCTCCTCAACTCTTTGTTTATAGGGAAGCTGTTCTTCTTCTGGTAATGCAGAGGCAAGTTTTTCATAAATCACCTGAGCTTTTTTTTAAGTTTTCAGCAGCTTGCTGCCACAGCTGAAGTTCAAACTGCAGAGAACCCTGAATCCAAGCTACATACGCTTGAGCTTCAAGGCGTGTTCGGGCATCACATCTTTCATGCTATAAAATAAAAATTGTTCATAAATAATAGATCAGCGGTTCAGTTGATGTATTTAATAAAGCAATATTATATTATTATATGATATATAATATAACTATTATGTACGACTGAAAATTTTCGTCACCATCATTATTATCACAAACTGAACAACCAATTGCTTGTCAATAACACGAGTAACTTCAGATTATTAAAATAATGTATACCTTGCAAAGTTCATCCAGCTGCATTGCATAAACACATGATTTTCTTAATTTCTGAACTAAATGGAACTTCTTTCTAGTTTCTGTATTAGATTCTTGACGTAACTGCATTGCATAAGCCCAACATCTTTCTGCCAACATCAGTGGAATGTGCAAAAATCTCTCATCTGCCTTAGGATTTGTTATGTGGGTTTCGTTGACATCTCGCTTTTGAAATGTCTCCTATCCCCTTGAGGTACTTTCAAAACCTTTCGTAATCTGCTGATTCTTCTTGAACAGTATCCCCTATACCTCTGGTAATCGCCATGTCTCAAGCCGTGTTGTTGTTGGGCATCTTTTATGAGTTTTAAGACTAAAAATTTAATAACAGATGTTTACATTTTGAGGTTAGAATTGAATTTCCAACTTACTCTCTATTGTAAAAGACTTCACTGGCTCGGGATCACGTTTCGGTTTTGTCTCTTCTGAAAGAAGATTTTGATTTGTTTCTTCTACAACCATTGTAATTCCGAATTACAATTCACAAATGTACGATGACATCAAACGTCAATGCAAACGATAATTTTTTATGTCCACATGTCTTCACTAGCGATGGGAATAATCGAGATGCAATAATCGAATTAGTAGATTATTAAAATATCTCGAGATAATCGATTATGCTATCTGAAAATTAGTAGTCAAAATTAGTAGTACACTCGAACCCCTCTTAAGTCGCCAAATCCGTACATCATTACCTCGCTTAAGTCGCGAAATTTAGCCTCTCTTAAGTCGCGATCATAACCTCAACTTTTTCGTGTTTTAACTGCAAAAAGAAATATTTAGAGATATACCACAGCACTTGTTATAACGAAAAATGAGCCAACTGAAAGAAAAATCAATGTAAGTATACCCAGTCGTGCGTGACAAAGTTCAATTTTCCACTTGAATGAATATTTTAAAGATTAAATATTTTTAAGACACCTAACCTATTTTAAATCAATAAATGTATTACATAATCATTTTTTTCAATAAAAATTGTACATATTCATGCGAGAACCAATTTCCAAACGTAGTTCTAAAACTTTTACAGGCGGCGACTTAAGCGGGACGGTTTCGTGAAATACTAGGGGGAAACGTGGTGAAATAAGAGAGGATGTGAATTAAGCGAAGGTGAAATAAGAGGGGTTCGAGTGTACGATGGGCATAATCGAGATATTTCAATAATCGATTATTAGTAATCGAGACATTTTAATAATCTACTAATATTAGTAGTTAAAAATTAGTAGTACTAATTTTAGTTATGAAACCTAAGATAACACAGTGTAATCGATAATCTTACTGTCGTATATATTTGGCGATAATTTATTATATACAATGATATTTTATGCCATCGCCCCCTAAATAATATTTGCCTATAATTTTTTTCTAATTTATGTTATATTTTATGACGTGAAGAGTTCTTAAAAGTAATGAAAAAAATTAAATTAATCGATTACCATTCATCATTTCTGTTCTGTTTTTTTTTTACAATAATTTTACTGCCAAATTAGTCAAAATTATTAGTAGGGTTTATATATCCACATGCCAAATATACTAAAACCTCTCCTTAAAAAAATCAATAACACTTGAGAGACTTCATATTATCGACTCTGCCGTGTATTAATTAAAATCGTATGTATTGTATATCGCAGTATCTTGCAACAAATGAGACAACCATACCATACGGCCGGCAGCTATCTACTAATCGTGTTCTGTGTTCTGTTCAATTAGCAAATGAATAGATCGAGAAGTGCCTGCGCAGTGCGCAATATATCGCGTCTGGCAGTTGTATCTCGGTTCTCGCTTCTCGCCGAACAACTAATTTTAGTACTACTAATTTGGACTACTAATTTTCAGATAGCATAATCGATTATCTCGAGATATTTTAATAATCTACTAATTCGATTATTGCATCTCGATTATTCCCATCGCTAACTAAAATTAGTTGTTCGGCGAGAAGAGAGAACCGAGATACAACTGCCAGACGCGATATATTGCGCACTGCGCAGGCACTTCTCGATCTATTTATGTACACTCGAACCGCTCTTATTTCACCTTCGCTTAATTTACATCCTCTGTTATTTCACCACGTTTCCCCCTATTAGGTCGCGAAACCGTCCCGGTTAAGTCGCCGCCTGCAAAAGTTTAAGAACTACGTTTGGAAATTGGATTCTCGCATGAATATGTACAATTTTTATTGAAAAAAATTATTGTGTAATACATTTATTGATTAAAAATAGGTTAGGTGTCTTTTAAAAATATTTAATCTTTAAAATATTCATTCGAGTGGAAAATTGAACTTTGTCACGCACGACTGTGTATACTTACATTGATTTTTCGTTCAGTTGGCTCATTTTTCGTTATAACAAGTGATGTGGTATATCTCTAAATATTTCTTTTTGCAGTTAAAACACAAAAAAAGTTGAGGTTATGATCGCGACTTAGGAGAGGCAAAATTTCGCTACTTAAGCGAGGTAATGATGCACGGATTTGGCGACTTAAGAGGGGTTCGAGTGTATTTGCTAATTGAACACGATTAGTTTAGTAGATAGCTGCCGGCCGTATGGTACGGTTTTGTTGCAAGATACGGCGATATACAATACATACGATTTTAATTAATACACGGCAGAGTCGATAATCTGAAGACAAGTCTATCAAGCGTTATTGATTTTTTTAAGGAGAGGTTTTAGTATATTTGGCATGTGGATATATAAACCCTACTAGTAATTTTGACTAATTTGGCAGTAAAATTATTGTAAAAAAAAACAGAACAGAAATGATGAATGATAATCGATAAATTTCATTTTTTTCATTACTTTTAAAAACTTCACGTCATAAAATATAACAAATTATAGGCAAATATTATTTTGGGTGCGATGGCATAAAATAATAAATTATCGCCAAACATATACGACAGTAAGATTATCGATTCCACTGTGTTTTCTTAGGTTTCATTACAAAAATTAGTACTACTAATTTTTTACTACTAATATTAGTAGATTATTAAAATGTCTCGATAACTAATAATCGATTATTGAAATATCTCGATTATGCCCATCGTTAGTCTTCACTGTCTTCCTTTACCCTCACGACATCTAGCGATCAATAGACACGGTAGGAACGGTAAGCACAAAATACATAAATACACTCGAACCCCTCTTAAGTCGCCAAATCCGTGCATCATTACCTCGCTTAAGTCGCGAAATTTTACCTCTCTTAAGTCGCGATCATAACCACAACTTTTTTGTGTTTTAACTGCAAACAGAAATATTTAGATATACCACAACACTTGTTATAACGAAAAATGAGCCAACTGAACAATAAAATAAACGTAAGTATACCCAGTCGTGCGTGACAAAGTCAATTTTCCACTTGAATGAATATTTTAAAGGTTAAATATTTTTAAAAGACACTTAACCTATTTTAAAGGTTAGGTGTCCATATTTAATGTATTACACAATCATTTTTTTCAATAAAAATTGTATTCATGCGAGAATCCAATTTCCAAACGTAGTTCTAAAACTTTTACAGGCGGCGACTTAACCGGGACGGTTTCGCGACATAATAGGGGGAAACGTGGTGAAATAAGAGAGGGTGAATTAAGCGAAAGTGAAATAAGAGGGGTTCGAGTGTATGAATTCAAATACATATGTATAAGTATGTACATATATAATAAATGTACTCAATTCCAAGGGCGTAGCCAGGGGGGGGCGATGGGGGCGATCGCCCCCTCCAAAGGGTCAAGTAAAAACCAAAATACTCGGGGGAATGCGGTTGCCGTTGCCTGTGGTGACTTTTTTTTTTAGCTTTTATGTTTAATCTGCAGCGATCGCTCCCACCAAAGGGTCAAGTAAAAACCGAAATACTCGGGGGAATGCGGTTGCCCTTGGCTTTTTTGTTTTATTTGCAGCGATCGCCTCGGGCTTTTGGTTGCCGTTGCCGTTGCCTCTACTGACCTTTTTTTTTTTGGCCTTTTTGTTTTTCTGCATTGAGCGTAGCATGGTTTTCTATGACTGATAATATGATAATGATATTTCGGGTAGACACACTATTATAGGTATGTTGTTTAATAAATTTATTTATTATAAAAAGCGAACAACTATGGGTAAATTCATAGTGGTGAACTGTGTATTTGTATTATGTCATCATGACACTATGTTTTGTGATGACACTGGAGAAAAACCAACTGGCCAGCTCACCGAGATGTTTTATTATAAATCGATGGGCCAGCTACATAGTGGTGAACTGTCAAAACAAAACTGAGTGTGTACATGACCTGAAACATTTATTTCAAAGGCAATTTAATAAATACCGTATACTGTTGGGTCTTCTGACTCGTATTCATATACTATCGTAATTCCAGAGTAGGCTTACAGTTTATGTGCCCTCAATCGAGTTGCTATTAAATGGCGGTAAAATTGTGATTTCTTGTTAAATTAAGGGAGGTAATTTTAAAAACTATTGATTAATCAATATTTCTGTTTATAAACATTCATAATTTGCTTTAGCATTTTCTTATTTTTCTAAATGCATAGGTGGGGCTTGTTTTTCCTTCCATACTTCCCAACACCGCAATATAGTTTCTCTTACAAATTCTTATTTATCCTGCCATATTTCTTAATATGGCAGGACTTAGTCTAGCTGTATACAAAAAATAATTACTTTTTGATCTAGTTGATCTATGATGACGTTAGACCAGAGACAAAGACCACTTACTCACATAGACTCGTGATCATTAAGAGTAGAAAATGCAGTAGACACTGGATCATGTCTCCGTAAACTGTACCTACATGAATTTTATAAGTGCTGAAAATTACAACGTACTTCATAAAATAAAAAGTCGAATATTAAATACATTTCTGAGCCACTTTTTTATGTTTAGTCAGCCACTCAGACTGTAACTGAATATCTATTATTAATCACAGTTAGTTTCCAAATGATTCTAATTGTGCAGACACAGTTCATTTCGAATGCTTCACTTTATTTCTCGTCTTTTATTAACTTAGTAACCACAATCCAATGTCGAATTGTATTAATCTTTGGAAAACATCTCGTAACTATGATATTTACAGATTTTTTGACGAACATTTTTCTTACCTCTAATTTTGACTAATAAACACATATACAAACACAAACACTTTTTATACAAACACAAACATATTTAACAAAAACGTATATTTTTTTTTATAAATTATGAAAATACAGCTACGCCTTATTACAATTCCACAATTTACAGAAAAAAAATGAAAACAATAAAATACGTAAAATAAATCTGATGATACAAATTGAATATAAAAAAGAATTAGACAAATAACTGAAAAATAAATAACTAGAAAAAAAAAAACAAGATCACTGATATACAAAGTGTAACTACACTAGTGACTACATTACAAATCCTTAATAATATAGGTATATGTCCTTAATCTAATAAAAATGTTTTAAGGCTTGTTAGTTTAGTTATCATCTGAAGATGACTATTTTGTACTTATTGTATTAGTTCTAAAGCAAATCACAGACTCACAATAATAGTTTATTTTTAGGCTTTAGTATTTTACTTCATAAGAAACCAATAAAAACAAATATAAGTTATTTTATTGTTATATAATTCGAAGCTCTAAATTTAAATACAATATACTCTTTGGATAAGAAGGCAAGTTTGATGAAGATATTTAAACATACCTACATACTACAATATATCGATATTTATTGACAGATCTAAGAACCAATTCCTAGTATTGCCAGCACAATACATTTTAATAGGTATATCAGGTATACTTATTAAAATATGAGGCATTAATCTGAATATGATAATTATCAATAGCCACAATTCTGCTTAGTTCCAAGTTAACTAAATAGAATTATGTAACCTCTTAAATCATAAGTCTACGATTTGAAAACAATAATTTTGAAGGACAGGATATTGGTTTCTTATACTGTTGGTTAGTCAATAATTAATGTAAATTTTTAATCTATTTAAGTTATTCATCTAATAACTTTGTCACCTAATTAAAATGTTAAGTACACCACATTACTGTTAATTTCAAAGATCGGTATAAAATGTGAAAACAAAATCTAAAACGATTATTAAAAAACGAGTAAAAAAATCTGAATACTGGACCTTAAATTGTTTCGAGCCTAAAACTGGAACTAAATAATATATACTATATACAAATCTACAAATAAATTAATATAGTGAACACTTGGATTATTTGTATGCACATTGTAAATATTTACATACACGTGAGGCCAATTGTGAGATTTGGTTACATAAAATGAACCCCTTAGTTTTTCTTTAAAATAAATAGGTGTATAAAAATATATGCCATAAAAGAGACTTGTCAGGGACCCTGCTATACTAATCGTTTTGATTATATATACCTAACTGACAAGATCGAAAAAAAAAATAGTACAAATGCACGACTAAATACACATCTAACAATCTTCATGGACTTTATTATAAACTCGAAGTCTTAAAATTTTGTAAATACAATAAATAATATAACTAAGAGATCATTTTTTGGGTCACTATTATAAAAAATCTCATGTAGTCTCCTGACTTAATCTACCATGTACCCTAAATCTATATAAACAAGTGTAGTTAGGATTACCGTGATTTGAAACGATTCGTATTTCCACAATTTCAAATACATGTCCCTCTTTCTGAACTGGAAAGAACTGTAAGGGCTCACCATCATAATCGTACATATACTGCCCTAATAAAACGGGCTCTTTATCATTTTCACTTGCTAATCCGTAAACTTCAAAATCTTTCGGAGCAGAATCGATTTTACCATTTGGTACCAAAAGCTTACTTATATGTTCCAGAGAAAAGGCCTCGACTTTTACTCGATTCGATAATCTTATCACGACAAATCCTGGAAAATTTTGGAAGGCCCAGCACTCCCCTGGATTTATACTGGGAGTTATGATAGTCCTGGGGGAGTTTACCGGATACCACAATGGAATACCCAGAACAGATACTACTGCTTTGCCGTAATGATAGTTTTCCGTACATCTAGTTGTTAAAATCTGCCCACCCATGGTCTCCATAGCGTAATCTACTAATCCGGTCTTATCCGCGTCGTATATTTTCAGGGTACCCTTAACAATTTCTCTCACTCTCTCGTCTGATAAGGAATCCATTGTCACTTCTCCTGCGTATTTAGAACTATAAACGTCAGTTTTCACATTTTTTATTTTTTCAGTCATTTCTAAACTGATCTTCCTCGAAATATCATCCATAATGTTACGACTGTTTTCTTCAATCAAACCGTCGAACTTTGAGTTTAAGCCACGTGTTAAATTGACCAACTGTAGTTCCAAATCTTGTTTGGCAACAAAAATGGTGTGTAAATAATCGGTAAGGCCCTTTTGATTTTTTAGGAATTCGGCGTCATTTAAGAAATTCCCTAGAATTCTACTGACGTAGCTTTCTAGATTGATTATAGGTTTTCTACAGCAACGATTCAACTGGTAGAACAATCTAGCCGAATTCTGGGTATTTTCTGCCTTAAAATCGGAGATGATTTTCAACAAATCATCATTTCGAGCTTTCTCGCTTTCAACCATGTCTTGTTTCATCCTATCAATTTCAGCACGCAGACTATCTATTATGCTTTGTTGATTAGTTAAGAGATCCAAGTTGGCATTGACTCTTTCTTCATTTACGTGCAGGTTATTATAGTTACTGATGACTGTTTGAAAACTGGGATTGTGAATAATTTTTTGAACGATATCTTCAGTGTTAAATTGTTCATTAAGATAGAGAGAATTTTTCAAAGACCGCGATATAGCCTCTAGCTGCTCAGATGACAGTCCAGCTGCAATTTCGTTTGCTGAAGGTGGTTCCAAAAAACCTTCTCAGTTATTTTCACTATTTTCTCCTGTATGGGTGTGTTGACTTCTACCTGAGCTCCACGATCAAAATCTTGCGCCTTCGATATTGGTGCCAGCATCTCCTTATTTTCTACAGTCATCAGAGTATTGTATAGAGTTGCGTTAAAGTAGGCCCCATATAGTATACTGCCCAGGCTTGATAGAATCCACCACCCTGAAATTCACTACAATGTTATACACTTAAAGACAAAATGCCACATGGAATTTGTTATGCGGAACGAGCATACACATTTTTGCCAAAGATTAGTTTTGTGTTATTGAGAAATATTAGGTGAATAAAGCAAAAAATAAAAAGTACACACAACAATAGTATGAGTCGTATCTTTAAGTGTATAACCCTTGCCGCCTCGCAACCACCTCAAACCGCAGGATGACTCAAGGAAAGAAAGCAATAAAGGCAACTTGAGCAAATTTTATTAAGTGATTAAATATTATAACAATTACTTTATAAATAAAAAATACAATCACCGGTTAAAAAATATTAACACAATATATTATATAAATGCAATAAATAAAAAAATGGTATATATCCATATATAGTAGTTAGTACAATCGTAAAAACACTTAATTATATTTACTGTTAAAAGCATGTGTTATAAAATATTCTTTAGAAATTTAAAAATATTGAAAACCTAAAAAACGGAGGAATATTGTCTGCAAATTAGATTGAGATCAAAGATATGCTAGTTGGTGGTTTTCATGAGCGATTCGATATTCTTATTATTCGACATTGTACAGATTAGAAAATATTGTTTACAGTTAGTTCAAATGTTAATTTACGTAATAGTCTTGTAACTTTGTACTTTTAAAAACAGACATCCCGACAGTTCTATAATTTCTATACTAACATTTCATACGTTCATTGTGAAAATGACACCAGCACACCTGTTGAATTGTTAATTTTGACTATTCCTAGTGCAGTAATAAAAGCACACTTTTTCCATATTTCGACTTTCATATTGTCCTCCAATATTTCAAATTTTCATCAAATTAATATCTAGCACATTTATTGATACAAATTTCTCCGCCCACTACACTCCTACGTGCCAAAAAACGGTCAAGACGTCTACACTGAAGACAAATTAATAGCACATAAAAGATGTGTAAAGCCAAGTGTTACAGTAATTACGACTCAGTGAAGTTTAGATACTTATAGGTGGCACTAATGTACGAGTTAATATAAGTGGAGGCAATACGTCCGCAGTTAGGGTGGCAGGAAGGGGCAAGGGAGATGCCACTAGCCAACAACACGTGCAAACCTGAAAGACACGCATATGTGTAAATATAAGGGGCAAGTTACTGAAAGTATTAAGTAGATTTGTACGATGTATATATATTTTTTTTGAAGAACAAGAGTGTAACAGATAAAGAGAGTGTAAATTTCAGTAATCTTTTGATATGTGTAATGATTAGAGCCTGACGTGAAGTATACAAGAATTATTTGTGATATGATAACCATGAAAGCAGAGAGATGTACTTCCTAAATAAATGCATCTACATAAATAAACCTCTAACCACTTCCGTGTAAATTATATAATCTCAAACATACCCGTCATAAAAAATCAATATCTGACACTCATTTTTAGGCAGTTAATTATATAACCACATGATAGCTTTGAATGCACCTGATGCACACTTGCATTTCTTTTTTTTGCAGCAATGATGCGACGCCAACAACGGCCGCAGCTATTTATTCTTCAGTTTAGTCGTGACCTTTAGCAAGAGTTGTTCCTGGTGTGCATTGCAATTACTGCTATATTTATTAAAAATCACGAAATAATTAGTCTACTCTAATAATTATGTGTATATCGCAATATTCAGACTTTCTTCCATTATCTGATGGTGTCCGTTAAACGTGTTTAAACATTTCCGTGCAATAAAAAACGTGATGTAGGCAGACATATTAATTCAAAAATGCATATTGATAATATACAGACAGGAATACCTAGTGATAGTGAGGTTTTTAGTCCCTATGTGAGGCTTTTTTTTCAGCAAATATTCCGTCACATAAACTAAAATAAATAACGTGAAACTATTTTTTTTTAATATAACGGTCATAAAACGTCACATAAATCTATATTAAGAAAATATGATTTGCTTCCATTATATGATCGAAAAATTCAAGAAAATCGCGAGGCTCTATGTGATCGTACCCACAAATTAAGGGCGCCATTATGAAACAGAACCCTTGATATAAAAATCATGTGAAATATCTATAATGTTAAGGACTCCAATGCCTCCAATGAAACGTTAAATTATTTTCAATAAGCCCATATAATGAGTTCCAAGAATTAAAGTACTACTTTCCAATTATTAAAGAAAGCAACACATAAAGTTTTATGATACAATTAACTGCAACTTGATTTCAATAATTATGTACTTTACCGCCAGGCTCTAGAAATATACCAAAAAATTGCACATAAAACTAAACTAAATGATGTACAAGCTAAGCGTCATTACAAAAAAATAAAAATACGTGATGCACATGTTAAATACAATTCTATAGCTATATCACCAGCATGAAGGGGTTAAAATAGGTAGCATCAGGATTAAAATGACATCGCAAAGAAAGAGTAATTTTGTAGATCTTCACATTTTAGAAAATCCATCTGAAAATATTTCTACAAGTATGAACTTTTTTATATACTAATTTAAAACAGTTGCCTTTCAAACAACCAAAACATAGTTTTTCAATTTTAAAATGGTTCAAAAAACTGATTAGGGAATAGGAACAAAATTATTCAGTTTTTTAATTTTTCAAAAAGCGACAGTTGTGAATATTTCTATTTGATATGACCTGAACATTTTGTCACGAATTATAAACGCAAATTTTGAGACAACTTAGTTGGTGAAAATTATAAATTTATTTTAAGAGAATGGAGACAGCATAGATTATTGAAAAATATGTACCATGTAATGGAGACTTGAACTCAAACATTTCGGCCATATCAACTGCTATTTTAATATAACAAACATTTAAAAGTCTATTTACTTAATTTGTGTGTATTTTTAATAAACGACAATGCTACACATTATAAGAGATATTCCCAAAAAAAATATTTTACTGCCTCTCACCTTTGTAGCAACTGATACTCTCCAATGTTTTAAAATAATACGTGTAATGAAAGAAATGTGACATTCATATGCACAAGGTCACATGTGCTATTTATGTGCAAAGTTTATCATATTACTGTAAGGTTATAAAACATTGCTATATTATTTTTTTGTTTCTCACTATATTTGTTTTCCATCAGTTTCATCTAGTTCACATACAAACAAAAGATAAGAGCGATGTTTTAAGAAAACAAAAGATTTTTCCTAATTATACCCAAAACATGAATCAACTTTAAAAAGATCTAACAAGTTGATGAATTTTCAACTAATCAAATCAATAATTTCTTAGTAATTACAAAAAAAAAAAATCGGAGAAAAATTTTAAAAAGCAAGACATGTGTTAATAATGCACAACGAAAATAAGGCACTCACCTCCAAGCAGCAACAGCGGTATGAGACACAGCGCCACCAGCTTTGCCGATTTATTGCCGCCTCCGCTTTTCCACAGCAACCAAGTGTCCAACAGCATGACCCTGCTTGTGAACTTGTGCAACTTGGCTAACCAGGCAGTTTGCACATCATACACATAAAAGAACACCGTCACCACTGACATGATCACGCTGACGATGGACCTCCTGAATCTCGACCACCTGCTGACGCTGTAGCTTTTCTTCTCATACACCTCATAGTCACTGTCATAGTTGTTGTTGAATAAGCTTCTGGATGCGCCATACAGGTCGGTGTTCGCGTACCTACTCTTGTAATCTGTATGCGACTTTGTGCTGGCGTGTTCGGCATTAGTAGTAAACGAGCTGGTGTTTGCCAAGAGGGATTCCGTGTTGGTCTCTTTGTTCACATAGTCTTCTGATCCGTGGAGGGAATGAATCGTCCTGCGGGACATGTTCGGCATAGCCACAACCCCCGGGGCTAGTTCAACACGATCTTTCGAGTGTTGGGAGTAAGTCCAATCTGTTTTTGGATATACACTACAGTGAAAAAATATATGAATAATATAGGAGATATTCTCAAAAAACTAAGAATACATTTAAAAAACAATACTTTAAAAAACACTTTAATCGTTTAAATATGCCTAACTTAATACTTTAAGTGTAAACTAAAAAATATTTGATATATTTAAATTACTATCTATTTCATTTTTAACAAGTACCTAGTTTTCAACAACTTATTTAACACAACCTTTTACAAATCCACTATCAGCAATGATAAACTGGTGACTGATGAATGTTTTTGTGCAGAAAAACTGACTGGAATATTATCTACTCTTCTTTTTTAACGATATAAAAAGGTGTCATTATAAAAATTATATTTGTTGTGATCTAAAACTAGTGACAAGATAATATAATACATATGATGGTTTTATACAGCTATAATGCAAATATTGAAGTCATTTAACATTATTGAATCTTATCCAAAACCACTCTTTATTTGAAACTCAATGTTTACAATATTTGATGATTTCAAATGCCTTTAAAAAAGCAAAATTATCAGAAACTAAAAATATTACTGGAATGTACCATTTGTGAAAATTCTTTACCTGTAACTGTGTATTTCATACACCTTTTTTTACCCCCTTCATTAATAATTACATCAATTCAATATGTATTTACCTATATGATCTAGTATGTCATTAGGTACTACATAATCAGATAAGAATTTAATTAATATTTAAATAATGATAACCATAAGCTAGGATGAAATTATTCTACAAACATTTATGTTTGTTTCATTAACAGTAATCTCAATCATTATATATTTATGGTTAATAGAAAACAAAGTAATAATTCAATTAATATGAGGGGCATCCTATAAAAAAAATGTAGTATATTATTATACTTATCTAGTGTACCGATTTTTTTTAAGTTCTTGGGTAATTTAAGCTGCTATATTTATTTACAAATGACTAAATATTTATTATCACTTTAACTTATACATTCTAAACTCACAAATCCTACAAAAAGTTAATACTTACTCCCAATATCTTCCCGACTTTTTATACAGATCCAGAGCCGAAACTTCACTGGTACCATTCGCTGCTGCTCTGGCATCCTCTATGAGCTGATTTTTATCATTTTGACTTATTGTCCTTGTCGAACTGACTTCATTTTCTCCGTCTTCTGAAGAATAGTCAGATGTCTTGAATATTTTGCGTACATTCTTCTCGGAACGTAACGACCTTCGCACTGGTTTAATGTTGACTGATGTAACTTCATCTGTCGAGCTAGCAGTATTGTCAATGTGTCTGAAAACGTGAGGTAAAATAGGTTGTTTATTTGTGCCATCTTATAAAAGCATAAAAGTGGCTACATAAATTATACAGTATTATTGGCTTATGTTATCAAATATGTTCAAATTGAATTACTGAGTTATGTAGTAAATATACTATATGTAAACATGTAATACAAACAATAAAATATAGCAGTACATAAATATAGGAGGAGGCATAATAAAAAACAGGAGTACATCTTATGGCAACCGTAACACTTAACATTA
Source organism: Aromia moschata (assembly GCA_029963805.1). Classification (NCBI taxonomy): domain Eukaryota; kingdom Metazoa; phylum Arthropoda; class Insecta; order Coleoptera; family Cerambycidae; genus Aromia; species Aromia moschata. Next base: position 144,134 of record JAPWTK010000370.1, on the reverse strand, counting down.
CAAATTTGTTCAAAAGAACACTAGTCCAAGCAATTATTAGTCGCTGATTTCGTAAGATTTAGTAAATTAAATGTTTATCTGAAAATCAATTCAGATTGTACTATAGTGAAACATAGTCAATATTGTTCTTAATTAATTTTCATAATTATTTTTTAACAGGTTTTCATTTCATAAAGAAGTGGTTAATAATGATAATAATATCAATGATGTTATAAAAAGTGTTACAGAACTACTCAATATAGCTAGGAGCAAGGATATACTTACAAGCAAGTTGCAAATGACAAATATACAGTTTCTCTTGGTCACTTAAATAAACAAACCAAGGTAATCAGCATTGAAAAAAATATATACTGATTAATTACAAAGAATAGGATTTAATATTACTTCAGTCTCGTTTACAGAAACCAATGTTCAACATTTTGTTAAAGAAGAAAAGTAAAAATATGTATATTTCCCCTTTGCAACTAAATTACTTAGAAATACAGATAAAACTGATTATTGTGGACCTCATCATCATACCTATTGCAAACTTTACAAAGTCTAAAAGTTTCTTAAAAGAGGTAGTATATGTATAGTATTTACCAGTAGACCAAAAATATTTATAAACCTATCTGACCCAAAAACTAATAACAACATATGACACATATGTTTTGTTGCACTTTTGTGAACAGTATTAAAATTTTCTAAAGTAAAGGTACCTCACCCCTCATAGGTATACAAAATACCTGAATATAATAATTTTACAAACTCAAAATTTACATTTACTTACTTCTAGCAATATACTTAAAAATTGAATTGAACCCTTTAAATTTAAATAAAACCAAAGAAGAGGAAGAAATCTAATTTTATGCATTGAGTTGAGCACCTTCATTAATTAAAGAACTTCAGTTAACAACTACTTGGTTTGAGTATTTACTAGAAATAGAACGACATTTTTGTTCTATTTATATATGCCTACAGAGCATTCAAGAAACTTTCCTCCACAGTATACAACCATTTGTGATTACTGATTACCAATAAGTATCTTTTAATCACAATTATCAAGTATTTTTATTAGCAAAAGTAGATGTGTATATAATAATGTCTGTAAAATATATTTTAAGCCTCTACATTAATAAGTTTAGGATTTAAAAAAAATGGTAATTTAATTTTATGTTATAATTGTTAAAAAATATTGATTGTGAATATTAGAGTACTATATATTGATGTACAATTGATTGGATTGAACTGATACAACCAAATTAGTTGGATATTTTTTAGACACATTGTTTGATATCAATTGTTTCATTAAATTTTACGTTTGTAAATAACTATTTATATGGCGAGATAGTAGAGATAGACTTACATAATACTGAAAAACTATTTTAAAAGCACATACCAAAAGCAATGTGTAACAATGTGTACACAAACACAAGTAAACACATAAAAGTTACAATGAAAATAAGACTGAAATCCCTAAATAGGTCTTTGGTAGTAACTTAATACCAGGTGATTACAAATTTGTAAAGGATATCTGTTGTTGGAGTGGGTACTGGAACCTTCGGCGTAAAAACAAAAAACTGGGCGTCTTCCACGAAACACCGAACTACTACACTTTTCTCGACGCGCGTTTCGCCAACCAAGTTGGCATCTTCAGGGAGAAGACTAAAACTGATAGAAGTTTTAGATAGAAGTTTTAGTCTTCTCCTGAAGATGCCAACTTGGTTGGCGAAACGCGCGTCGAGAAAAGTGTAGTAGTTCGGTGTTTCGTGGAAGACGTCATTTTTTTTTTTTTGATATCTGTTGGTTTTATTTTTAACCATGTTATAAGTTAAGGCGGATTCTTATAAATATGCACCTAAAGCAAACATATTTTGCAAAAATGTTGTATTATTATTGTTAAATTACTATGGTTCAAATTAATTGTACTAAAAATAGAGGTGTCTTAATAAATTTTGTTATGATTAGAATATCTTTCTTCCCGTCACAAGCTCTTCTCACTTATTTTTACAAGGTTGTATGTACAGGGTGAGTGAAAATTCCCATCCCCCCCCCCCCTTTCTCTGTTATTTTTAGAGCTATGAAAAAAAAATTACATCGGTAACTATTTTTTTCTGAAATTTAACATAACTATTTTTAAATGAAACACACTGTATTTTTTATAATTGGTGAATTCGCCTTGTTCTTCTGATTAGGATATAACATGTACTTTCTTACAGGTTTTTTCAATATTATGCATGGAACATATAAAATAATATATTTGACAATATGATATGATGTCATTCATGTAAGCCCTGGACAGTTACTCTGTGTTTTTAAAAATAAACATATTAAATAAAATTGCTGTCTAGGTTGCTTTGTTGCTGATGTTTGTAAAACACAAATTTTAAGGGCTATTAATTATTTGTATATAATATTTTGTAAATGATGATTAATATTTTAATAAAAAAACATGTCACTTTTGCGAAATCAGAATTTATCAGAATGGATAATAATGTAAAATGAAAGGTTAAATGATGCATCCAAAAGTGACAATTTATTAAAATTTTCTTTCGTAGTTACTTTAAATAATCATTTTAGATATTCTACCTCAAATAATACTTATTTACAAAATATGGTAAACACATTAATAGCTCTTAAAATGTATGCTTCACTGACAAAAACAACAAATAAGTAAACCAAGAAAACAATTTTGGTGTTTATTTTTGACAACAAAGAGTAACTATCCACAGCTTATTACAAATTACATCATATTTCTGAGGTGTACCTAGTATTTTATATATTTAATGCTTATTTCAAAAACCTGTGGAAGAAAGTATGACATGTTATAATGTTGTAATCATAAGAACAAGGGGAATTCAACAAATAAAAAATAATCCAATTCCTTTAAAAAATGTTAATTAAACAACTTCTACATTTTTGGTTCAATTGTTTTGACAGCACATTCTAAAATTTCAGAAAAACAAGTCTCCGCTGTAAAAAATTGATTTCATAACTCTAGGAGAAAACTGAAAAGGGGTTGGGAATTTCCACGAACTCACCCTGTACATAGGTGTCAGAAAATTGTTTGAATGGGAAAACTTTATGAAATTTTGGATAAAACGTGAGCTATTTGAAGAGGTATAGTATTTTATATACTAATAGGTAAGTTATAAATACATTAATTTATTTTCAAGTTTTTGCTATGAAATTATTCTGAAACTAAAGAAATAATGTTTAAACGTTTTTATTCGACCTTAACCTATTTTAGAGCATTCATATATTTGTCTCCAAAGTTAATTTTACTATTCATCGGTTATTTATAGTATTTATTTTCAGTAACTGAGTTTATAAAAAATATATTTGATAAAATACAATTAGGTATACATTTGGGCAAAAACGCTGCAATGGATTATACAAAAATATTGCATTGATTCAAATAGTTAGATAGATATTAAGTTTTTAGTTTGGGGAATACCTACTTAACATCATATAAATTTTAAAATATTATTTTATTACAAAATAATTCTACTCTGCAGCATATAACTGTGTAGTGTGTACAATACTCTGCGGCACAAAATATAGGTGTGTTGTCCTCTATGTACCACACTTACTGGTCATGAGAAAGAAACGTGTACATCGAAACATTTAGGACCGAAATTCAATAAAAATAGATGCACAGAAAAAGTTATTGTAAGTGGTAATAATAGACTAATAATAATAATAATAATAATAATAATAATAATAATAATAAGAAAATACAGGGTATTTTCAGGTACAGTATGAGGGAATATTCTATAAGCATACACGAGAGATTAAAATAAAACTTGTTCTTCATTATATAAATTTTTCTCGTTTGGTGCCCTACCACTGCAATATCATTCCCCAAAAAGGTATCTTAAACTTTATTTTCTGGCAAGAACTTTTGGCTGTGCTTTAGTATCTGACCTGCTGGCTAGGTGGCACCACTTGGTATCATTTTATAGCGTATACATATCTGAATTGAAAGATGTATTTCATTTTAGTCGGAAACGTCCCCTAGCGGAGAAATAAGAAATTTTGTTTTTCAAATTATCATTTTAAATAGAGAAAAAAGTGGGGGCTTCGCCCCACACCCCCGAAATATGTCGTAATTAGCCGATTAATCCAGTTCTTTACATTAAATATCCTATTTATGAACCTAACATATTCTACTTATGAACCTAACATATTCTACTTATGAACCCAACATATTCTACTTATGAACCTAACATATTATTACCAAACCAAACCGAACGAAGGATAACTGAAATCAACCAAGCAGGTCAAATACTAAAGTCTTGCCGAACTTTTATACCTCTCTGTAGGTTTTAGTAATTTTTGAGCATTTTCTGGGTATCATAAAAACTCATAAAACAGTGATATTAAGAGACGTTTTAAGTAATCAAGGAAACCAGAAGGGGACACACACACACACACAAAAGTTATCTATAATAGTAAATATTTAAAAAAACCATTGGATATATTATGTACTTTGTATTTTGTAATGATTTTTTCTTAGCATAGGCATTTCATATATAATGTATACACGAAATGTCTTTAGAGTTTCCTATAGGATCCAAAAATGCAATAATATACAGGGTATTCTATTTAAAATAAGCAAGTTGACGTATACTTCTGGAATAAGCGGAAGTTCCAGATCTCTCAAAATATTTTATATAGTTTTTGAGATAACAGTACACGCCGCTGTGGGACATGGTACACACCGCTTAAAATGTGAATTACTCGGTATAGGAAGTTAAATAAATTTAAACTATTCTCAAATTTATATGTATCGAAGTACATACCTAACCATAGTCGTTCTTCGGGTGGTCCTTGTAACAGTCTTCTCCACATGATTTCCTTTCTCAATAAGCTCTTTATCGAAGCTGTCGATTTGAGTTAAAGGAGTTTTTGACCTGGACCTACTGGACCTTAATTCCATTTCGTCCAGATTAAGTTACAGGTAAACTAAAACACATTTATTAAAATGACTTGTTTTATACAAATGTCTGTGTGATTTTATTTTAACGTGCAAGAATAAACTCTCTCCCCTAGGCTGTTATAAATAGCGGGCGCGTCGTCTCTTCTGAACGTGTGCTATTTTTAATCTGAAATAACCGTCACTTTTGGTCGTTTACTTAACAAGAACTAAAACGCCCACAGCCGACAAATTACCAAATTAAACTTTGTTATTAATATAAACAATGCGAACACTAAAACCAATCGTGTTTTTCACTTCACTAGCACGTCCTAAAAATCTGTTATCGATAGAATAATTATTAAAACTTCCGTTAACTGAATATAACACATCTAAGTACCGAAAAAAATATGTAAATAATAAACACGTAGGTATTCACAATTCACACGAAAAATATTACTACGTGAATATGAAACTAGTGGTGACGTCATGTATATATTTAAAGGTTTTCTAATTTGAAGGAAAACTTAAAATAGAACTAATACTCAGGTGACATAAGGGCGAATGTATACCTACATACGACTTGTTTGGTAGTCACCGTAGTCACGAATTCATTACTTCTGTTGTGAATCTAATTATAATGCTACTGCTAAGAATTGTATGTTTATAACAAATCGATACAATTTAAATACCTACTATAAGACATAACAAAATCACATACATACATACATACATATTATGTAATTCGTAGTAATTACCTACCAAAGTATAAAAGTATAGTACATATCGCAATTATTTGTGCATAACAGCTAACATTGGCAACTTATTTAGCCATCGATAACTGTATTAACCAGATAACCAGTCTATAGGTGCATTATAGGTCTATAGGTTACAATTTATTTTCGATTACGTATCCAACATCCAACACAAAATATTATAGTAAATATATATACCAATGAATTTACAATAAAATGCGTTGTGACGTTGCGACGTGACACCCATAGAAAACTAGTGTTGCGGAAATTCGAATTAAATAATTCGACTAATTCGATAGTTAATTAAAACTAACTAATTCGATTATCTAATTCGATATATCGAGATAAAAATTAGTAGTATTTATTATTTAGTAGTACACTCAACATCCACATATCCGAACTCACGATATTTCCGAACTTTTTCTCACCATATTTCCGAACTTGTACTTCCACATAACCGAACTTGTCGCTGATTGGTTGACGACAAAAAACCGCGAAATTTGAAATGAGAAAAAAAATGTAAACACAATAATGCGATTGTTATCAAACATTTCGATTGTCACAGAATTCAGCAAAGAGGAAATCGCTCTCCCTCAGCAGCACACCTGAGACAAACGAGTTCTTCTTCGTACAAACCAGTGAAAACCACTTCTTTCAAATGGCGTATCATAAGTACCAGTGCACTTTATTGTGTCAATCCGTCCACTCAATTTTCGTCTTTTTTTCAGTTTTTTCAAAGTAAATTTCTTTTTTTCCAAGAATTTCTGCCACTGACGATTTACAAATATTGTACATCTTACATAGATCAACATTTTTAATACCATTTTTTTGCGAGATTTATCAAATCCAGCTTTTGCTCCTCTTAGCAGGCTCTTTTCTCTGCAAATAAACAGTACAATAATGTTTGTTTTGTATCACGGTTTTCTTAAAAATACATATTTTCTCATAATTTTTCATTTCAGTTTTAAATTATTATAGGCTACGTCAACAAAATGTTCAATAAAACAAACCTTTACTTTGAATTACAAAATAATTACCTGCATCACTCTCTCCTTTGCACCTGACATTTTTTTGTTTAGACAAACGTTCTTTTATTAACATGTACACGTGTATGTATTTATTACATTTGCATAAAAACCTCGAAAAACAAAGAATAGTACTAGAATGAGCCAGAAAAACCCTTTGCGCATGCGCCAGCAGTTCGGTAATCCCGAGGTGACGAGAGTTCGGAAATGTGGAAGTCTGCGGAACGTGAAAGTTCGGAAATGTGGATGTTGAGTGTATGTATGTATTACATTTGCATAAAAACCTCGAAAAACAAAGAAGAGTACTAGAATGAGCCAGAAAAACCCTTTGCGCATGCGCAAGCAGTTCAGTTATCCCGAGGTGACGAAAGTTCGGAAATGTGAAAGTTTGCGGAACAGAAAAGTTCGGATATGTGGATGTTGAGTGTACACTCAACATCTACATTTCCGAACTTTTACGTTCCGCAGACTTCTATATTTCCGAACTCTCGTCACCTGGTCATTCGAGCGACATTCGACATTTGACAGCGACAAGTTCGGTTGTGTGGAAGTACAAGTTCGGAAATATCGTGAGAAAAAGTTCGGAAATATCGTGAGTTCGGAAATTTGGAGTTCGGATATGTGGATGTTGAGTGTAGTACTCCGACGGGAAACGGAATTACGAATTATCGAACTGGTATACGCCATAAAGTGGTTTCTTTATGGTATACGCCTATACCTATCGAATATTAACGATGGAGGTCGAGTGTAGCCGAAGGGTCAAGTAAAATTGGAAATACTCGGGGAATGCGATTGCCGTTGGCTGTAGTGACTTTTTTTTTTGGCTTTTTTCTTTTATCTGCAGCCATCGCCCCTCGCTATAATTTAAATTAATAATTCTACTAATAATAATTCGAATTATTAATTCGATTTTTAAATATGAATTATTACTACTAATTCGATAGTGAAAATAATTCGATTATTCCCAACACTATAGAAAACCATGCTACGCACGCATAGAAGCCCAACTCAAAATACACTCAACATCCACATTTCCGAACTTTTACGTTCCGCAGACTTCCACATTTCCGAACTCTCGTCACTTCAGGATTACCGAACTGCTGGCGCATGGGCAATGGGTTTTTCTGGCTCATTCTAGTACTTTTCTTTGTTTTTCGAGGTTTTTATGCCAATGTAATACATACATACATGTGTACATGTTAATAAAAGAACGTTTTTCTAAACAAAAAAATGTCAGGTGCAAAGGAGAGAGTGATGCAGGTAATTATTTTGTAATTCAAAGTAAAGGTTTGTTTTATTGAACATTTTGTTGACGTAACCTATAATAATTTAAAACTGAAATGAAAAATTATGAGAAAATATGTATTTTTAAGAAAACCGTGATACAAAACAAACATTATTGTACTGTTTATTTGCATAGAAAAGAGCCTGCTAAGAGGCTAACCTTGGAGCAAAATCTGGATTTGATAAATCACGCAAAAAATGGCGTTAAAAATGTTGATCTATGTAAGATGTACAATATTTGTAAATCGTCAGTGGCAGAAATTCTTGGAAACAAAGAAATTTACTTTGAAAAAACTGAAAAAAAAGACGAAAATTGAGTGGACGGATTGACAATAAAGTGCACTGGTACTTATGATACGCCATTTGAAAGAAGTGGTTTTCACTGGTTTGTACAAAGAAGAACTCGTTTGTCTCAGGTGTGCTGCTGTGGGAGGGCGATTTCCTCTTTGCTGAATTATGTGACAATCGAAATGTTTGATAACAATCGCATTATTGTGTTTACATTTTTTTCTCATTTCAAATTTCGCGGTTTTTTGTCGTCAACCAATCAGCGACAAGTTCGGTTATGTGGAAGTACAAGTTCTGAAATATGGTGAGAAAAAGTTCGGAAATATCGTGAGTTCGGAAATTTGGAGTTCGGATATGTGGATGTTGAGTGTATAATTCTTTGAAACCGTGAAGCGCCACCTAGCTCTAGAAGTTTTTTGTATGCCGTTAAAGCGCATGCGCCTATTAGCGCAGGTGGGGAAAATAAAATATAGCTTATCCTAATATGTAATAAAATATAGTCCTGTTACATTTCGACGTGTGCAAATAGCAACATGCTGTAGCGAGCGACATTTACAAGCTCTAGCAATTTATAAATTTCCGTAACGTGATCTGGACGCATGCGCATTTATAAAATAAACGTCTGAGAAGTTATTTTATTGGTTATTATCGGCATTAAAAAAATTATAATAATGCGTTTTCTCTGGTTATAAGTTATTGTAAACGTATGTTTTTTGGTGGATCTACTTTATTTATTACATCAGAACAAGGACAATATGGTTAATCTGCGCATGAACAAAATGAACGAAATAGGATGCTGCCATTGGTTACCCGTAAGCTCGTACCGTATATTTGAAACGTTGGTGAAGATTTTACGGGTGGACGGAATATGCTACCGATTTAAGCCTGGTTCTCAGAGCTTCGTCGTGTCGCTGGCGACACATCGCCGACCAATAAAAACGTTTTATTTAATTTCCCCTACATCCCACCAAGTTTATTTTACTGTCGCTGCGACTGCCGTGTGTAGTTGAAATATTTCAACTACACAATCTGTCACGAGTCGCTCTTCTTAGTTTGTTTATGTAAATGGCCATTTTTTTTATGGTTTCGGCGTGACAAATATCCACTTCGGCTGTACTTCCGTATACGGACTATCTCCAAATCGTTTAAAATTTGGTATACGGTTTTTTTTTGGTGTGTTGAGTACGAATCTGCGTATAAAAATATCCGCAAGTGCCCGTAAGTGTCCGTAAGTAAAAAGGTTAAAATGCATCAAAATCGCTAAATGAAAGTGTTGGATATCTCGCTTATCAGTATGGATTTCAGTATTTGGCGCTATGTGTTTTTTTATTAAAGAACGCAAAGTTACTTCGTCTCTCTTATTCTCTGGGCAAATTTCGATCCTGTATTTTTTCTGGTTCTCCGTGTACGATCTTTCCGAGAAGCCACGATCCTTCGACTTCGACAACTCGTCCACGTTCGTACTTTCGACGTCCACTTTGTACACGTCATCTCAACAATAACACCTTCACCTACAATTTGGCCTTCCCCCACAAAACTATTAGTAGTTCATTGAAAAAAATTAGTTTTCAAATAAACGCCAATATCAATTCAAGTATACGCCAATATTATAATTTAAAACTTTATTAAACTTAATAGTTTTTATTGGTCGGCGATGTGTCGCCAGCGACACGACGAAGCTCTGAGAACCAGGCTTAAGACTACAAGTATTTCTTAAGGTTGTATTTTTGGTTGCATATAGTAGTATCAAATAGGCATATATCTAATACTCCTAGATATATGCAAATAGGTATCCCTACATATTTCAATATTTTGAATTTGTATTTCAGAAAATGTAAATAAATTGTTTGTTTCAATTTCATTGAAATATTAACAATTTTTTGATAAACTAATGCTATTAATTACTATGTTATTCATTGTATAATTTTAAATATTAAGTAAAATATAACTAAAAATACATGTTCGAATTTTAATTAAATTAATTAAAGTGTGGTAGAAAATTTGTATTACTTATAAAATACACAGTAAAATATATGAGAAAGACAGAGAGGGAGAGATTGTTTTTACACATTTTTAGTCTTCTTTTACAAAGTATTCCGAGTGTTATCATCATGGTTGATAAATCTTAACTAATATTCGTAGCAATTCCTTCTGCTGTTTTGACAAAAAATGCCAAAATTCAGATTCAAGATCAACTAAGCTGCTTGTATCCAATGACTGGCATATGGTTACAAGGGACTGCAGTAAAAGGAACATTTTTTCTGTCATCTTGCAAGCTAGAACATAAGGCAAAATTAAAATCAAATCAACTAAGGAAGTAATAAATACAGTTTATGCTTTCATTTTTCAAGACTCGAGAATTATCTATGTATAGTAGACGTTAAGCTTATAGTAGATATAAAAATCCCACAAAAACACCACAAAAGGTCATGTCAAAAAGAGACCTGAGCAACCTTTCAGTGAAGTCCGAATTAAATATAACTCTATAAAAAAGAATGTGCCAAACTAAGGTACAACAATGGGACGTTTGAGCTCATTCACAAGACACTGATTCAGTATATTCTCTGAATCTAAATGAAATTTTTACTGTATTCTCTAGTGGTGCATACATTTCGATCTACAAATTTATCTATTGCTATCGAATTTGCCATTGAAAACCGCATACGGTAAACAGTAAAAATTTGGTATTGGTGGAAAATATACCGTAATATATTAATGAATACATTTGAATCTATTGCACCAGAAATTCAGCATTTCTACTGGAAAAACCCGTTGTCTGAACATTGTAGTCAGTACGCACCGATTCGGAGGCTTTACTGATTCGGGAAAAATACAGTGTCGTGTGAGCAGTATACGAGTAATTCAGGCAAATAGGGTAAAATATTACATTGTATGTTTTTAAAACTACATTGCATGGACGTACTAAATGGAACTGAAAAACTAATAAAAGTTATATGTTTGTGTTTCTTTTTAAAATACTTTGAATTGATAGCACTCCAAAATATGGGATGGAAAACTCACCTTTTAAACTTTTATCATTTTTATCACCCCACGTATATTTCTCCAATAGCTTTGCTAAATTTGGAGATAATTTTTGGGGACTAGGACGCAGTATTAACAAGAGAAATATACAATTTATTTCACAATTTAGCAGAATCTCACACCTGGAACTATTGGATGGTAACTGCTCTAATAATTTGTAAATTTCTAAATATGTTTCCAGTGCTGCCAAATAATCACCTATAATCAAGAAGATTAAAATTTACTGTAAGGACGATCCTGTTTACTTGGTTCTCTGTTAAAAGTACTTTTATCTTTACTATGAATTTAAATTGATAAAAAAATATTTTTTAAATTAAAGTAGGTATTTAATAATCTATTACTCTCAATTATGCTCATTTCTTTAATAAATAATAATAATTTAATGGATACAAAAGATTACCTGAATCCACAAAATGTCCTGCAAGAAGTTGCAAACAATAAATATTGGTATCAGATCTTCCTTTAGACAATTCTATCGCATTCTCTAAGTAATTTTGGATATATTCAGATCTATGGATTTTCTTTAAAAATTCGACGATTTCTAAATTCAAGCCAATGGGAATGGTGCAATTTTCAGGGAATCTACTTACTGCATGCGTAAAACAGCTTAAACCTGCCTAGAAAAAAATGAACCAAAAAATTGAAGGTCATGGAACTATAATATCGATGTGAAATGGTTAACACCATCAATTCCTCACCTGTAGATTTTCCCCTGATACACTATTACATCCCAAATTAAAATCATTTTCTTCAGCTTTTAGAAACTGCCTGGCAGACTGTATTAAGCAAGAAGTTTCTCCAGTATTATTCGACAATGATCCTTCACATCTTGCAGCTGCTATCCAGCATAGTCCTGAATATGCTGGTAATTCGATATTTTCACATTGCTTTGCCAAACTAATGAAAGACTCACAGGCTTCTGTCACATTTGGTTTTCGTAAAAACCTCCTGAAAATCTAATGTACTGTATTATACATAATAAAACTCATCTTACACATTACTTTTTTCAGCTTATTAGAAATATTCCTGTATTGATCTAAAATTTCACTACTTATTTCAGCACTCATTTTTTCAAATAGCGATATTTACCGATCTTGAAACATATTAATGGCTCACATTTAATGACTGTTTAATATGTAATATGTAATATGGCTCTTCTAAGTTATAAAATAACTGAGATATAAAAACATATTTTCTAACATTAATTTGATTACAGAAATCACAAAACACTTGGAAAAAACTCGTTCTAAATCACAAACATAAACATATCTGATAATTCTGACACTTGAAAAACCATAGAAAACTAAAGAAACCAAATATGTACACTCGAACCCCTCTCAAGTCACCAAATCCGTGTATCATCGGCTCGCTTAAGTCGCGAAAATTAGTCTCTCTTAAGTCGCGATCATAACCTCAACTTTTTCGTGTTTTAGCTGTAAAAAGAAATAATTTAGAGATATACCACAGCACTTCTTATAACGAAAAAATGAGCCAACTGAACAAAAAAATAAACGTAAGTAAACCCAGTCGTGCGTGACAAAGTTCAATTTTCCACTTGAATGAATATTTTAAAGGTAAAATATTTTTAAATGACACCTAACCTATTTTAAAACCTTTAAAACCTTTAAAAAATTTAAAATATTTAACCTTTAAAATATTCATTCAAGTGGAAAATTGAACTTTGTCACGCACGACTGGGTATACTTACGTTGATTTTTTCGTTCAGTTGGCTCATTTTTCGTTATAAGAAGTGTTGTGGTATATCGAAATATTTCTTTTTGCAGCTAAAACAGGTCTATATTTAATGTAAGGTGTCTATATTTAATGTAATACACAATCATTTTTTTTAATAAAAATTGTACATATTCATGCGAGAATCCAATTTCCAAACGTAGTTCTAAAACTTTTACAGGCGGCGACTTAAGAGGGATGGTTTCGTGACATAATACGGGAAAACGTGGTGAAATAAGATGGGATGTGAATTAAGCGAAGGAGACTTAAAAGGGGTTCGAGTGTATGTATATATTGGATTTCTCTATGTTCTGACATCAGAAAACATCCATGATCCTACATTTAACCATAGAGTACGAAAATAAAAAGGACATTTTCGCGAAGTGCTGTGTAATCCAAGTTAACCAACATGTCACATCAACAAATCATAATTCCTCTAAATGTCCACCACAAAACATCTAAATAGAATATCCTCTGGGATTAAAAGAATATCGCCGTCTTTCCGTGATGTAATCACAGACTTCTGATCTATGGCACGAATGCGGACGCTGTATGTAATATATTTGACTTTTCAGCACGTATTTACTAAGCCCATCTGGAAAAATATAAACCAAAATCATTTCACGTTGTATAATTTAACTGTCAGCTAAAACCTTACCATAAAAACTATCTTACCACTTAAAAAATACACATTTTCTTACTTTGTTTTCTATGGATCGTGCGCCTGCCGATGTAGTTTTTCGCTATGTCGAGGTATCCAGAATTTTACGATAATAAGTATATGTTCCTCTTCCGAGGGCATCTGTTCTAAACATTTGGTCTCAAAATATTTCTATTCGGGAAGTGAGATGTAAAGCCGACATCGGCCAGTTGTGAAAAAGGACAAATTCTACACTTCTCATTCTAACGATTAGCGCAGGTGGTAAGAAGACTGGTCTTATCCCCTCACTATCTTCGATGCGTATGCGGTTGCTTCTTATCTGTCGTCTCACTTCTGTTTGTCCTTTTTCATAACTGGCCGATGTCGGCTTTACATACACGGTATACTCGTTTGTACTAGTGTAGTAGTCAAATTTCAAGTTCAAACTTCCCGTCTCTTGCAGATAGGTACCTTGTTATTTTTAGATTGGCAATAAACTTTGCAGTGACGATCAGTTAAGTTTAGTTTAGATAATGTTCGAGTCCAGTTGTCTTATGTTAAGGGCCGGTTATACAAGTTCGTTCTGAACTGAAGTTCACTTAAACGGTAGTTCAACTTTAAACCTAGATCAAGCGACTTTGTGTTGTTCAAACTGATTTAACACTTGAACTATTGTTGTACAACGGTGAAATGCATTCTGAACCTGGTTTAACCCCTGAACGTGGTTTAAACTAGAGTTGTACAACCGGCCCTAAGTGTGATTTAGCGAAATTAAAATCAGTAGAAAAAAAGGATTATTTATTTTTAAATTATGGCGGTTTAAATACTTAGCCACACTAGGTAATCCAAATTTGCTTTGGGCAACTGTAATAACATCACCAACTAATTTCTAATAATATAATTCCTTGAGATAATGAGGATATTGAGGTCTTTCCGTGACGTCATCACAGACTTATTGTCTACAGCAACAATACGGATTTTGTATGGCCCAGTTTTATAACTGAGAATTGAAAGTTTAATTTGTCTTATAGCGTATTATAAATCAAGTTTCTTTGAGTTTTAGACCCAAATTTTAAGTTTTATTGGGTTAGTTCCTTTGAGTATTGTTTTTCATGACACTAATGTTACCGCATCTAAGTACGGGTCTGTCATATAAAAAATAGTTTGCCCACTACTTGGTACACATGTTAATTGGCCATGTTGGTATTACCATTAATGAAACAATTGCTGTGTTTTTTACCCTCCATTTCATTTCGTTTCGAGTTTAGTGAAATGAAATCAACTCAAATTTAAATAAAAACGAAGAAACTTCTAAAAATGGAGTTGGGTGATTTTCTTAATTTGGTTCTAGTTAACATAGAAACATTTTAAATTATAAGTGAAAATGATGTATATTTTCACTTAAAACCACATTATCTAAAACCACTTTCACTTTCACTTTTAGTTTTATATCTACTATTTAAAAAACTAGTCATTAATTTGTTTCTATTGTATTTTTTTTCATCGTATTGAAAAAAAGTATTATTGATACTTTTATGTACATGGGTTTCATTTTTGATAAAATATGCACAATTGGGCTAACCACAACGATAATCATAAACATAACTGTAATTTTTATGTTTTGTCCACAACAAATCTGCGTATAAATCGTGTGTATTTTAAAACTCTCCCATAGAGGATTTAGTTTAGCCAATTTCACTAAATTAAACATTTTGTGTGAAAAAACAGAAACGATACTGGAATTAGAAAAAATTATGTTCGTATGCATCGATTGTTAACTAATATTCTAATAATTTAATATTAATTAGTGTTGATTACTGCTGTATTTACGGTAACCCTTAACCCACATTAACGAGAGTGCAGACCACTGATCTGTTAATGTGTTAAACAAATCAGTGGTGCAGATATAAGGTGGGTATGACCAGGGGCTGTTCACTCTTATGAGCCTACCTGAAATGTGATATATAGTATGAGACCAACTCTATAGATGGCGCAACCAACTTAGTTAGTTATGTATAGTTGGTACTGCTAAAAAAAAGAGATTGGTAGTCCGGAAGAACTATACTCAACATCCACATATCCGAACTCACGATATTTCCAAACTTTTTCTCACGATGTTTCCGAACTTGTACTTCCACACAACCGAACTTGTCGCTGTCAAATGTCGAATGTCGCGATCGAATGACCAATGAGCCAGAAAAACCCTTTGCGCATGCGCCAGCAGTTCGGTTATCCCGAGGTGACGAAAGTTCGGAAATGTGGAAGTTTGCGGAACGGAAAAGTTCGGATATGTGGATGTTGAGTGTAGTTTAGTCCATGCGCCCAAATGTTTAATATTTATAATTTGCGTTATGTTCTTACGTCAATATTTATCTGGGCGTATCGATTGAACTGGTTCTAAGTAAAACCAAAACAAACCTATTGTTACCGGTGGTCGCATGTTCTGTGTATTGTTTTACGTTATAAGTTCTGTAGTTTTGTGTTTAATTAGTTTCCATGTGTTAATTTATTTTGTGTTTTATTTGTTTATTGGGTATTATATATTCTTATTTGAGACTGAAATTAGTTGAGTTAATATTACATTAAAAGAAGGAGAACTAGAACTGGTACCAGATGTGTGTTATAAATGAAACTTCATGTAATGAAAGTTATGCCTTTACTTTTTTTTAGTTTATATAAATGGCGTTTCAAATAATTTATACTTAAATGTGATTGTGTCTTGTGTATAAATGTGATTGTGAATGCGTATAAATGTGGTTGTGAATAAAGAAATCTTACATCTAAAACAATTGATTTTGGTATTTAATGGTTTCAATATCTCAAATATCATTCTTTTTCATAACAGCATATGTCTAAAATTTATTTTTTATACATAATTTCTTGAGGAACGGTTTCAAATACAGTTTGTGGACTTTTTTAAGTGTTCCCTTATAGACGAAATATATATATGATGTTGTATATATATGACAAGAATAGCAAAATCATATTTAGTATATGCTAGATAAGGATAAAAAAAACTTTATGTAACCAAGTATGATTATGCTATTCTTATATACACGTTTTGTCCATAATGGAACTCTTAAGAGTCCGCTAACTGTATTTTATTTCAGTTTGAATATAGCGCCATCCGCCATATTAGTTCAAATTAGTTTGAGACCAATTCAAGAGATGGCGCTTCTCGGTTTCATTTAATTCTATGAGAGAGTTCCATCTATCTCTTCTTTTATCTATGGGTATGACTAGCAAAACGTAATTTTAAACGTCCGTGCATCATTGTCTCGCTTAAGTCGCGAAATTTAGTCTCTCTTAAGTCGCGATCATAACTTCAACTTTTTTGTGTTTTAGCTGAAAAAAAGAAATATTTAGAGATATACCACAGGACTATCAACGTAAGTATACCCAGTGAAATAAGAGGGGACGTGAATTAAGCGAAGGTGACTTAAGAGGGGTTCGAGTGTAATTGCATCTTTTTGTTTACGGTTAATGACGATTGGAGGTCCTTTCTTAATGCTAATGTTAATTGAATTAGTTGTAGACAAGAGCATTATTTTCATATACGCCATCTTTGTGGTTGTGGCTAATTTTACGTTTATGTTAATTGTGCAGGGGAGCCTCAGGGGGCCCACAAATTTGTTATGTTTCTGTTGTGCAGTTAAAATTTAATATAATCTAAATGTTTGTAGGCGAGCCAGTGTAAATTTTGCCGCACAAAGAATAAACCGTAATTACTTTTTTTTAGACTTGCTCACAAACTGTGTGTTGCTTTAAAGTCTTAAGGGTGTGACTATATATATTTTTTTTATTTTTTTTTATGTTAAGCATAATATTGTTAGATCATATGTTTCAGGTAACTATGCGCATTATTGATGGGGTAATTATACGCGCGCACAATTACCCCTATAATAAGATTATCTACTTTAAAATTGAATATTTTCAAAAAAGAGAAGGAACAGAAGTTAGTACCACGTTTTAAAGTACCGAGCTAAAATATCACAGTTTAAGCCCAATGCAATTCTGAAGGCTGACAAATGAATACCTATGAGGATTTTTTTTGCTTTACTTTGATTGCTGACACTTATGTTTGTGATAATATGATATTGTTAGTCCGAAATACAAACCATTCAAGAGAGATATAAAAATTGAATATTTTGTTGAAGAATAAATTTTAATTTTGTAAATATAATAACATAAATGGCACGTTCTCCAAGACTGCGTTTAATAAAAATTACCAATACAGTTAGGGTTATTATAAATATTATTATTGTTTAATATAGTGAGCATAATCACTTTGTGAAGGGTGAACGCATATACATATATAGGTGTGGCTATTTAATAACCGAACTGCTGTCATAACACTTTTTATTAGTTACCAATTACAGTAGCAACTTTTTCACCTTCCATGTACTCCCCTTGGCGATCTCTATACCGTTACATACGACTTTTCCAATGTTGAAAACAGTGCTGGAAGTCCGCTTCTGTCAGCTGGTTCAGAACCTCCGTAAGTTTTGCTTTAACCGCTTCCACACATTCGAATTTTGTCATCACAAGTAATCACTGTGTCTAACAAGCCTGGATCGGTGTCAATGTTGTTTAGAATGTCAGCGCAAATGTTCATTCTTGATTCGTTTTGCTCGGGAGTGAGGAATTACACTATTTTTGCGCAAAATCTGGTGAACACATTCTTTGTCGATTCCTGTTA
Organism: Aromia moschata; assembly: GCA_029963805.1. Classification (NCBI taxonomy): domain Eukaryota; kingdom Metazoa; phylum Arthropoda; class Insecta; order Coleoptera; family Cerambycidae; genus Aromia; species Aromia moschata. The sequence continues at coordinate 125,773 of JAPWTK010000370.1, read as the reverse complement.
TTTCAGCAAGTTCACGTCCCTCTTTAAACGGTTGAAACTATTAAAAAACTTGTGTGCGGGAGAAACATTCGTTCCCGTACCCTTTTTTTTAACATTGCATAAGCTTCTGTAAAAGTTTTCCCCAGTTTAACAAGAAACTTGAGATTAACACGTTGCTCCATCTGAACACTTAACATTATTACTTAACATTGGACGCGTCACTGGTGCTTAGATTAATTCAAACGACTGCTACAGTCAAACTGTCCGACCCGCTGGCTTGTCCAGCGAGCTCAGGGTGGGGAAAGTATCACCAGACACAGTTCCGTTCAAACTAGTCGCGACATGCTCTCAGCGCGCTGGTAGCAGCATCAGTTCGGTTATTTAATAGCCACGCATTATTTATCCCACATGTATAGGGTAACTGTGAGCACACGTAGCAACTTTTTTTAATTAAACAAGGTATTTTGTATATATCTCTGAGAGTCGCTAGTTTTGCCATGATGAACAGTAAAGAAGTTATCGCCGTTATCGCGGTACATACTTATTTATAGTATGAACATTATTAGATTTTTACTTAGCTTTATTATAGAAACAGAAAACCTACATACGACAAAAGTGACACCACAAAAAATTATATCATTTATTCATAATAGATGCATATACCAGTTCGACCAGCCTTCTTTACGGTAAGAAATAATTCTGAAACAGAGCGGATATTAGTCAAATTGACAATATATGTATTAAAAATAAAGCGATTTACCCCGGGGTTGTCTTCGTATATACATTTGGCGATTTCAAAAAGAGGCTGTACATTTGTCGTTTGTTGTTTTAACGGCGTCTTTGCATTTTTCAATTGTCCTGCTTCCTGGTGCTGCTATACTAGGTGGCACATTGGCTTCAAGAGCTTTAATACCACCCTCCCAGTCAAACGAATTGTCCTTTCTTATCTGTAAAATGGATATTTCTCTTAAAAGTATTTATGATTTTCTTAACTTATGCTTTAAGTCCTTAGTTAAGCGTAGTTAACCTTTTTCTAGTCTTGTTCAGTTTCGTGTCATACACATAAAGTGGCCATTAAAATAGAGACATGGGTATCCAATTCGTTATCATTGGCCTGTCGCCTTTACGAAATGATATCGCCAACTGTTAGATGCAGTAGTGTGTTCCGAAATAAAAAGAGACCTCTGCGACAGAGCATTACAGCTGGTCCAAGTGGCCTGTATAGTTGGTCGTTCAAAGATAATTGTCGAAAATGCGTTAAAAGCTAAAAAGTGTCACAAAGCTCGAGGTGCTAAACGAAAAACTACACAACAGATTGACGAATTGCTCATGTATGTTGTAAAATAGAACCGTTTCAGTTCACCAATTCAAGCCGAAAGTCTTTTAAGCGTGGAGGTGGTGACGAAAAGTTGTGGAAAGCTTTTACATTATATGGTATTGGATCGATTTATTGTATAAAAGGTAGTGGGGGTGTCTGATAAGTAATGTCGGTTTCATAACTAAAAATTTACTACGCCTCATTTTATACATGTCGTAACCTGTTCAGACAATTCTCTAGTTCTATGATGAGTAAACTTGGTTTACTTTATTTTAATCATACTACCTTTGGTTATTGACGGGGTAGGCCATTTTGATAATAAAAAGTATGGAAAGCGATAAATACGAAATTCGTGGTCTGTTAAGACATTATTGGAAACAAAAGTTTAAAGCAGCTCCTGCAGCAAGAAAAATATGTGAAATTGAAGGGGAAGACATGGTACGAAGCGAACGGCACAGCGTTGGTTTAATCGTTTTAACAGTGGAGATTTGATGCTTGAAGATCGATCGCGCTCTTGTCGTCCACCTGTGTGGGATATTGAGGCTACAAAGGAAGCCTCACCGTGTATCCGCACTCGCCGATTATCGGACTCGCTTGGACCTTCTAAAGACAATATACATCGCCACTTAAAATCATTAGATAATACCTATAAAAGTTGTCGAATAGTGCCCCATGAATTAGACGATATTCAGGCGAAACGTCGAGTTGAGGTGTCTAAACAGCTCTTTGCCCTGCCGAAAGATGATCGTTTTATTAAACGAATTGTTACTTGCGATGAAAAGTGGATTTATCTAAACAACCCAAACATGGCAAATCAGTGGTTAGACAAAGAACAGTTACCTCAACCTGTCGTGAAAAGGGGTCGATTCGATTCGAAAATTTTGTTATTTGTCTGGTTTAGTGTACTTTGAGATAATTCCAGATGGTCGAACTATTACTGCTGAGATATATTGTGAACAGCTGACACGAATGTATGAGATTTTATCGCAGAAATATTCAGGCTTAGTAAACGGAAAACGGGTGCTCTTACAATAAGACAACGCTAGACCGCATACTGCGAAAGTTACGCGGGATAAGATCGAAGAACTTGGTGGTATTGAACTCCTACCACATCCAGCATTTATGGGAGAGTGGAAGAGTGGAGAGTCCAAAGGAGATGTAGAAAATGCAGTGCGGCAATTCTTCGCGTCTAAGCCCAAAGAATGGTTTTACCAAGGCCTCAAAGAGCTGGCTGAACGTTGGGTTAGGACTATAGAATACGATGGACTTTACTTTGAATATTAAGCTCTTCTTTTTGTATGACTATTTAATAAACAAAGTGAACATTGACAACCGACGTTATTTATGAGACACCTTAATATAATGGATCAAAATGAATATACAATTATCCTACAAAATGTGATGCTGACTTATGCACGTCGTAAGATACCATTAGTATGTCAATTTTAAAACGACAATGATCTGAATCATACTGCAAAGGATAACAAATATTTTGAGAATAATAAAATATCGGTGTTTGAAAGACTGAGAACTTGTGGACTGACTTGAAAAATATGGCAGATAATATAAAAGGAATGGTCATCCATGCCGAAAGCTAATCGAGTTTATACCACTTTGTCGTGAGGTAATCATTCAAAAAAAAGGATAAACTGTCAGTCAACTATGATAAAAACTTTTGTTCACTTGCTGATTTTCATAATTTTCAGCGGTGGCTTTATTTTCATGGTCACCCCTGTATGTGCCGTAGAACATGCAGCGTGTTTTATTTATTGTTCTACCGCTGATGTTTTTTTTTAAATATGGGATGTGTGAAGAAAAGCTTAAAACAAAAGTTTACTTATTGACCGCTGCTACAATCTACCGTTTTAAAAAAAGTACTTCGGAAAACGAACTTCGGGTCGGAACATACAGGACAAATCTGTGATACGGATTAGTTTTTCGTAATTCTCAACTTTTAACCTCGGATTCACGATTCTTGGAAAGATTAAGCCTCAGTGTAGTTATAAATATTTATTTAAATCACTTTCTAAGATATTTGACATTAACATAATTTATTTTTTGCGTTTAATTTATTATTCTTCAGCTAATATTTCCTTAAATACGGGATATGCGGAGAAAAGTATAAGAATAGAAGTTTCGTTACTTGAATTCCGCCACAATTTGTCGTTTTTAGAAAAAGTAATGAATTTGATAAAAAAAATTGCCCATGAAGTTTGGCCTCTATCGTCTGACGAGTTTGGCATCTATCTTCTTCTAGAATCGCAGCGTACTAATAAAAGCTTTACACCAGCAATAAGTTGATCAATTTATTCATCAACTTATTCAAATAATTTTGATTAAATAAGTTTGTGAACTTTTTGGACTGCTTAGTTTATTTTACACCCAAATCAAATTTTCATGTGGTAATTCATAATTTACAGTTTAAGGTTATCTACATTTGTGATATATATATATAACAAAATATCTATAACCTCACTCTTTTTTGTGTTGGCCCTACTGAATTGCAGTGGCGGTGCGTGATATTTCAGTTAGCCATATCTTGAAAACGAGGCATGGGACCCACTTCACTTTTTAGGTGATGACTATACACCTCTTTAATTTTGGGAAACAAAATGTTCCTATAAAATTAAAATTAAAATGGCCATAACTTTTCGAAACAAAAATATTTTGTAACAAATCGAAAAACGTCTCCTTATATTTGTTTCTAGATTATGAAAAAAAATATACTGCAAATATCCCACAGAGCGTTACTGAGAACCCAGGGAGTGCTCCAGTGTTTTTGAAAATTTTTCCGCAAACTTTGCTGACGGTTTTTTTACTATAAATCCTTTCTGTAAGAGGTGTATAGTCATCACCTAAAAAGTGAAGTGGGTCCCATGCGTCGTTTTCAAGATATGGCTAACTGAAATATCACGCACCGCCACTGCTGAATTGACAGAATTCATGTTAATATATGAAAATAGAATCGGTTCTAATTCGTGAATAAATTGATGAATTTATTGGTGAACATATTTAAAATCAAATTTCCGCTTTATACCAGTCCAATTTGTTCTTGAAGCTATTTAATGAATGAATTAATCAATTTATTGTTGGTGTAGCTAAAATAACGTGGTGTAGTCGTTAGTAAAAAAGGAACTAGTTAATAAGGTTCAAGGACATAAGAAGTAATGTGGCGAAATCTCGTTTAGCATGGGTCATGCCGGCCAGCCATGACATCGCTACCAACAAAACAAGGGCGACTCAGCGACACCTCACCGCGTAGTGGAAGCTTCAAGTTCTTTCGAGATCATCCAGAGAATCATCCGATTTCATCCAGAGAATGCCCTAATATACGAGAACCAGGCGACTGGGGTATATAGTAGTAGCGGTAGCAGACAGAAAACAGTCTTTGAAATAAATTTACGTCGCGAGCTTCGTAAACTATTCGAACATAAATTGTACATAAATCAATTAGTTTTAATTTTGTGTTTAATTCGTATTTGTATTTAGTTAAATAAATTGTGTTAGTTAAAAGTGCGTGTCTGATTTTTCACACCTAACGAACCCTAAGTGAATAAAACGTTACAGTAATAATAAAACTAAGCTTTTCGGTTTTTTGGAGACAAACCAATTTATAAATTTAAATCCGTTAAATACTGGTTGACCTGCAAACCCCCCTTGGGCACGCCACTCATTGATCATTCTCATTAATCAATGATCATTCAACCGGATGCAATATTTTATAATTTGTCATACTCGTATGCCTACATATGTATGTGTAAGATTAAGACTGAACTGATTAGTAATTAGTAGGGTCGACAATATATATACATATTCTAGGACAATTAACATATATACCATATTTTTTAAGCGCGTGTATTTCTTGCCCGTGCATACGTACGGCACTGACCGTGCCTGACAACACGCCGAGACTCGGGTGTGCCGGTCCCGTTGCAGAGGCTCTGGATAGTTAAAAGCAGTTTAACATGCGTTATGGCAAACCTTCCGGACCTTAATAATTAGTGATTACTATCTAATCGTGTCTTATTTGTAACTTATTATTTTATTATCTGCGGACTGCATCATTCACGTTATTTATTTACTAAAATAAAGAATATAAAAACTTACCAGCTTGTAAGTGTTTAATATACAGTAGAGGTAGCACTGAAAAAAAATAAAAGAATAAAACTGAAAAGTCTGATATTACCTACATACATGTTAATCACTCTGTTCATTTGGTTGACAAGTAGAACTATGAAATTCATCGGAAAGTAACGAGTTCGATGGATTTCTATCATCGATAATCCATTTCCGTAATAAATTCAATGGTTTTTTAATTTTTTTTTTTAATTTTCCGCCGCACCACTGATCATGTGACTAATGATAAAATAAATTATTGTGCAGCATTGAACTAGACATGCAGTAGCTAAAAAAACTCTATCTTATAGGTATTTTGCGATCGTTGTGGCGCACACTATATGAACTTCCACTTGACACAGAAAAAAACATTCTACAGGGTGCGTATTTTTATCTATACTACTTTTAGGGCAGGTACTTTTATTCCCGGTTAAGGCCGGATTAACTAACCAGATAATAATACTGAAAATATGTACAGACATTCCACATTAGACTGTAAACATTTTCACAGTCTTAGCGTCTGATTACTTAATCTGATCTTAATCGGGAGTAAAAGTACCGGCTCCTAGTGCCTATTTGATCTACCCTATAGAATCGTCGTTTCATAAGAAATACGTACTAAAATGCAATATGCGAGGTTGTTTGCGTTTTTTTGACATTTTTTTAAATATTACCGAATCTACAGGTCGTTGGCATACTCTTGTGGGTCGACTAACTTCCTTATTTTAAACGGAACATCCTACATATTTTTAAAAATATGGAAATAGCATACAATTTTAAGTCGAAACCCTGTATCATAACTAGAGCCTGCCCGGCGCATTGGTCACCGCTATCGAGCCACCGTTATCGAATTATTTGAAAATTATCTTCACCTTTGAATATTTTTATTGAAAAATTATGTCCTGACTTCCGATTGGATTAATCACTGTGAAGAATTTTTCAAATAACTCGAGAATAACTCGAGAACGGTGGATCGTTGCCGACCATTGCGAGATATTTTAAAAAACTGACACATGTTAGATTCTGGAATAACCTTGATAACTTTTTCTTGGGTAGTAATCTCCCATTTCATTTCTGGCATGACATACAAATGTTCAATTCTTTGCAATTAAAATACATTTGAACATGTTTCATTTAGCAAGAATCGCCAATATTTTAAAAAAGTCGTAAAACAGAATGTAAATAAACTCACATTTATTACATTTTGTATTTCTTATATACCAAACTAGCGACCCGCCCCGGCTTCGCGCGGTTTACGACATCACATTAGAAACCTCTAAAATTATCATTGTTTCTCTACTATATTATGCATGTATTATACATATAAACCTTCCTCTTGAATCACTCTATCTATTAAAAAAAAACGCATCGAAATCCGTTGCGTAGTTTTAAAGATCTAAGCATACATAGGTAGGGACAGACAGCGGGAAGCGACTTTGTTTTATACTATGTTATGATAGGCACTAAAAACTCACCTGTCACCGGAATCTCAAATTCTAAAACACCTTTTAGAAAACCGTATATGGTACTGTTTAGGCTACTATGTAAAATATACTTATTACAGAATGAAGGGGAATTGAAAACTGAACATCTCTTTTAAACAGTCAGAAATAAAATATGATCTTATTTATACCTTTATAATTTCTTTGTATTATATAAACCGTTTGTTCCTGGAGTGGGTACTGGAACCTTCGGCGTAGAAACAAAAAACTGGACGTTTTCCACGAAACCAAGTTGGCATCTTCAGAAGAAGATTAAAACTAAATTCTAGCCTACACACTTGCACTATTTATACTAAATTTATTGCCACGGTTCACTGAACCGTAACTGTCTTTGTTTATCAGAGCAAACAGTGGACTGATGGGTATCGGACTATTGTCCTTATTCATACTACTGTTACATTTAATGATTTCTAAACTTTCAAAAGCATCCAACTGTCTACTGTTTGTTACATTTCTAATTAATTTTAAATTATTTGTATCCTATGGTTGCTGTCAAAAGCGTGTTGGGCAACACAAGATTTTTCAGTTCTGCTATATTTCAAATGAGCCATGTGTTCCTTAAATCTAGTCAAAATTGATCTTTTTTGTTTGCCCAATATACTTTTGATCACAATCTTTACAACTTATTTCGTATATTCCTGACTTTTCGTTATTGTCGATTTTGTCTTTGGGGTTACCCAAAAGCGTCTGTAGTTTATTTTTAGGATTATAAACCAAATTGACATTAGTATTTTAAAAAATTGTATCTAGTCCGCGGGTGAATTTAGGTTCATATGGTACCATATGAATTTAGGTTCATATGGTATAACGAAGCAAATTTCGAATTGTCAGTATCTCTACGAAAAGTCGTGGAATTGTACAGGGTTCTCTTAAATTTATGCATCCTTATTAACTTATCTATTAAATCTATTAAATGAGTAACCGTTATTCTTAGTTATATTCTTAATTAATTGTTTCTCATGTTCAAACCTCTCTTTACTGAGGGGGAAATTTAACAAACGGTGAATTAGAAAATTAGAACTTGCCATTTTATGTTGAAAAGGGTGGTGTAAAGGGTATAAACCGTTTGTTTATAAGTCTGATCTGATAGTACCGATATTTATAGCTATTTATATTTAGACATAATAATCCTGCTACGCACTTGTTTTTTTTATCTTCTGTTTTTCGAAAAGATCTCTTATAAAAATATCAGGAAATGCTTCATAAAGCTAGCTGTTTTTAAAAATTATTGTGGTTTAATAAAACTATGAACCTATGGAATTGTGGAAACTATGAAATTTTAAAAATTGTACAAATTAATTTTTTTTTTGTGTGGCTGTGTAATTCGTGAATTTTTGTTTCTTATTTCTAAATTAATATTCACCTCCACAATTTAAAGAAATCTGAAAGAGTGCAATTCTGGAAGCGCATATATTGTATTTACATAGTGAAGACTTATCTACGTTAGCGCCGTCAGGGTAGTCTAGAGTTTACAAAAGTGTCACTGTGCGTACAGCTCCAGCTAGTTATCTGCTAAATAAGCCTTTCCTCGAAGTTACGGTTATCTTTAACGGATGTTATTACGTCATCAATCACGATGAATTTCTGCAATTCCCTATACATTTTGTGCTGCACTTTGTGCAATTCTCTGCAGCCGGAGACACTTGAACATATTTTAATGAATTGCAGTCCCTACAGAGTTATTCGACCACCGGAACTTAGTGGTTTACAAAATTTTGAGCAGTTTGTACAAATGTTTGATGACCCGGATTGCTTGAAAGTTGTTGTGCACTATTTTATTGGAGCGTTGAAATTACGAGCATTTGTATTAAATGAATGAAAAGGAGTTTTTTTCCTCTTTTTTCGCGTAACTTTTTCATCTTTGTGCTCATAATCTTTGTGAACATAATTCTTATTCTCATCATCATGTATTAGGCTAACTTTATATGCTAAATGTAAATCATCATCATCATCATGATTATTATTATTTACTGTATACGCTTAGGTACATTTTTCTTTTCTTTCTTTTTGTTTTTCGTTTTAGTCTTATTACAGTTTTGTTGGCAATAACTATCGTATTGTTTGTTCTCTTAATGGAACTCTTGCTGTTTGATTTTTTTTATAACAATAGAAGCAATAAATAAATAATTCAATAAATAAATACATAAATAAATATATGAATAAATAAATAGATAAATAAATAAATAAATAAATAAATAAATAAGTTAATATTCACCTGAACAGTTTTGTCCTCTATGAATTCACCTTTCTGTAATCCTTCAACTTGTTCTAAAAAAAATACATTGATTTGAGAAAGAAATGGAAAAGTATTTAATAAATACCAGGGGTAGATTTAGCCTTGTTTATACAAGTATTTCGGACCAATTTCTTCGTTGCATTCATCTGTTTTTCGGTCATCTGCAAAATCAGTCACTTTATAAACGTTTTTACCCATTTTCTGTTTAATTGTCTTACCGCCGAATAAACATCGTGGTGAGTTAAAAGGAATAAACAAAGAAAAAACGAATAAACACCTCATTCTTAACAAGCTGAACTGTGAAGTTTTCTAATTCACCTATGGGATTTTATATACCTACGTATCTCCTCATTCATTACCTATCCAATTTAATTGGCCCAATAATAATTGTTTATTTCTAACTATTAATTTTAAATTTATGAGTGGTTTATTGTTTTTAAAAGCAAGCATATAAGGCCAGTTTAAAGTAGCCATTAAGGCAAAATCATCCACCATATCCGGTAGGAGGAAGGATATGGTAATAATAATGTATTGTACGATTACATGAAATTAAGAATAATAAGATGTTTTCGAGGTAACCTTTTGATTTTGATATCGGTTTTTATTTTGACACACAAGATTATGGTCAGAAACGGCTTAAGATATACAAGGTGTACACGGGGTTCTGTAAACAACGGAGTGAAGTACATATGGTAGGTCTCTTTAAAATGTCGTCTAGAATGTGCAAAATTAATTCGAACCGTTTTTGATATGTTTGTGGCAAAATTGTTCAGTTGCATTTAAGGTAGTATTACACTTACAGAGTATGTGTAATAAAACAACAGTCGTGGGTAACTAACTGTAATTTATTTTCAATGCTATCATACATCTTGAGCCGCCAGCAAAAACAGATCAGCAAAAAAAGATCAATCGACGAAACAAATTCCACGATAAGGCGTGATACACAGGGCGGTGCATGACGGTTGGTCTAACATTCGGCCTTCCTGACTAGAAGGTGTCATCACCCATCGATGTATTACTCCTTTGTCACGTTTATTTCATATCTTCATCCATAGTGTAGTCATTCACAATTTTGATGACTGCTCAAGGGGTCCAAGGCCACCGTCGGAAGCCCAATATTTGCTGAAATGAGAAATCAACATCCGAGAGGCACCGTTCAAAGTGAGAGACTACAGAGCGGACAGTCTACAATAGGCTACGGTGTACTTTTTTTTATTTTGCATATGTGGCCTCTGTTACCATATTTTTAATTTGCATATGTGACCTCTGTTACCACATTTTTATTTTGCATATGTGACCTCTGTTACCACCTTTTTATTTTGCATATGTGACCTCTGTTACCACATTTTTATTTTGCATATGTGACCTCTGTTACCACATTTTATTTTGCATATGTGACCTCTGTTACCACATTTTTATTTTGCATAAGTGACCTCTGTTACCACATTTTTATTTTGCCTAAATACTTTAACGTAAAATTTTTGAAATCTTGCTTAGTCCTCATTTTGAACACCTGCCGCTAGAATTATATTTACATATTTTCAACATTTGAGGGATAGTGCTGCAACAATTTAAACCAAACCAATAAATGTTTTTTTTTTTTGCTTTGGGTCCCGCCATACAATACAGTGTTAACTTTTATAGACGAGCACCTTTTAGACCTATTCCTTGTCTTATCTCATTTTTCTTTTAAATATGAACATTTGTCTAACTTTGGAATTTAACCATTTTATTGAAGATCTTTGACCAACTTTGTCTTACTACTTACAACTTAGAGCTATAGTATTTTTTCAAATCATCCAACATTCAGTTTACAAACCTCTGGTCTTCACCTTTTGTTTCTTTTTTCAAGTATAATAGGACTAGCCTGACACAAGCAGCCTGAGATTATAATAATTCCCATTTGACACAAAATTTTAAATATGTACTTCGTCTTTTATACCAATTCTTTCAAAACTCTTTTAAATACTTTGAACTAAAAGTATCATTTGATAATCATTTTTTTTTCTTTGGTCATTACTTGATTCTCAAAATATATTCTTTTTTTTAACAAGTAACTGTTGGCCTTCCACATTCCTTACAATACACAACTTTAACCAATACACTAGACAATAGGGTGGAACTACCCTCAAATAAATGTCATAAATCAATCTCAATAAAATATGTAAATGATTTATCTCCAATACATATGTATCTATATACAGATATTACTTAGGAGTCACTGTGCATTTTTCCAATTAGTTTTAATAAATATTCACACCAAAAAATGTTACATTTGACGTTAGTGGGTATCAGTAACACATTTGCTCCTAGCTATGCCAATTCAAATACAGATTAATGTATTCTGATTCCACATTTGACTCCAAGCAATGATTTGTGATAATCAAGCATTTAATTTAGTATATACCTAGGTGGCATCACTCTATTAAACCACAAAGCAATAATACTGAAAAGGAGTTAACACTTACCAAGTAGTTGACACATTTTTTTTACCTATAAATTCTGGACTAACCTGCCCATACCAAGATCTTTCCTCCAATGCCCATTTAAAGCCTTCGTTTGATAATTTTCCCAACATTTTGCACAATAAAACATCAACTCATATAACTCATCATATTCACAGGACATCCCATTATTTCTTCTCGAATCAATTATTTTAAACCACTATCGGATATTTAAACCCAGGTTTCCATTACTTATAACCCACGTCAATGAATTAATCTTTAACCAAAACTCTCTTCTTTAACTGTGGCGATTTTTTTCTCTTCTCTTTAACTGTGGCGATCACTTTTTCACTTCGCGTACCAACAAATAACAACAATAAGGGCGAGGTATTTATCCCAACTTCTGAAATATTATAACAGTAACTAACTGTAATTTATTTTCAATGATATGTATTTAAGATGTATGAACATCTTGAGCCGCCAGCAAAAACAGATCAGCAAAAAAGATCAATCGACGAAACAAATTCCACGATAAGGCGTGATACACAGGGCGGTGCATGACGGTTGGTGTAACAGTAGTTAATAAACTGTTTTTTGTTTTTCGCTAGCACGTCGTAAGTCTTAGATACATCGGTTTCTGTTTTTGATCTACCCGTAGTAGTTTTAATGATTTTTTTGTTCGATTCGGTAAACAACAGAGTGACGTAAATACAGTATATTTTTTTTAAATGTTGTCTATAGTGTACAAAATTAATCCGAATCGTTTTTGCCACGTTTGTGACAAATTTGTTCAGTTAAATCGAAGTTATCCTATAACAAACTCACTACAAAACGCCTATTTACATTATTTTGGATTTCTGGTGTCACATCAAGATAAATACTGGGTTCCTCATGATGAAACTCCAAACAGCAGACTGGTCCTCAATTATTGGTATTCGGGTTAAAATGGATCTTTGAACTTTGGCAAACCAATGATCTGGAGAGAGCCAACTAACCACGCAACCGACTGTTACTTGTGTTTAACTTTTTCGGTTTTAACTCGAAAAATAAAGATGAAATAGATAGTGACAGTTCCGATAACTTTGTCGGCGATGAGGACCTTCCGCATTTGATAACTCAGTCTGAGCTCAACGATCTTATAAGATATTTGCAGTTGTCTTAAATCTAAAGCTGAATTACTTGCCTCAAGTCTGCAACAGTGGAAGTTGCTGGATCATGACACAAGAGTCTTTAGACACAAGACAAGAGTATTTATCGCTCTAGGAGTAAATCCTATGCTGATTTTTTTTACAAAAGAAAGTGTACATTTTTATTGACATGATGTTATCGGACTTTTCAAAGAAATGAAACCACTATACAACCCAGAAGAATGGTGCCTTTTTATTGACTCCTCGAAGACAAGCATCAAAGCTGTTCTTTTACACTATGGATTTCCATTGTGTAAAATATAGACAGATCGAAGGCTTGAAGGATTTTTATTTAAAAAGCCTTCTATCCGAATAGGTCATGCGTGAATTGTAAAGAAACCTATGAAACAATGTCCAAATTAATCAAATTGATTAAATATGAATGTTACAATTGGTACATATGTGATGATCTAAAAGTTATAGGTATGCTTTTGGGTTTACAAGGCGGCTACACTAAGTACTGTTGTTTCTTGTGCTTGTGGGACTCAATGACAAAAAAAGATAACTACAAAAAGAAATTTTGGCCTGTACGAAATGAATATAAAGAAGAATCAAGAGTTCAAGAATCTTTCTTCAAGAATCTTTCTAGAGTCTAAACTAAAAGAAGGAATATTTGTGGGTACTCAAACCAGGAAAATTTTGGATGATAAAAGATTTGAGAGCTATTTGACGGACGTTGAAAAAGCTGCCTGGAATTCCTCCAAACTTGTCGTTCGAGATTTTTAGGTAATAGAAAAAATAAGAATTATCAAGACATAAATTTTCAAAATTCAATTCGTTTCAAAACTACAGAATTATGAACGGATGGGTGTGAATATGTATCTCAAAATTCATTTTCTGCATACTCATTTGGATATTTTTCCGAAAAAACTTGGAAATATGAGTGACCCACATCATGAGCGGTTTCACCAAGATCTGAAAATATTTGAAAAGAATTATCAAGGTTTTATGGATCAGAACATGTTAGGAGTTAGGAGACTATTGCTGGTCTATTATGAAATATACAGATACAAGTATTTACAAGTAAAGAGCGAAAACTTACGTTTTAATTTTTTTGTTTGTACTTTAACTGTTTTTTTTTGTGAAATGTTTCTTATTAAATATCTTAAAAGTTTGACGACCTGATTTTTAAAAAATATTTTTCCCAAGTTGAGGAGGCCTAAAATAAAAAGAACATATATGTTTCAATTCAGGAACAAAAATCTTGTAAACTGGTGCAATTTATCAGTTGCTGCATGAATCGAAAATAATGACAAGGTACTCTAATTGCTTCAGATGACAAAAAACTGGGCTAGAACGTACACTCGAACAAGAAAAATGCATATTCTTCTTAAATTAAGACAAATGTATGAGGGTGCATCCACAGATCCGCTTCAAACTTGTGAAAAAAAATTATGAAGATTGAATGGTCATAATTGTTTACTGTAATACACCTACATCTTAGAAATAAGATTGTATTTCCAAAAAAAGGGGTCTACTACTATTCTAAAGACGTTGCACGATTTTGTTTATAAAACGATGTATTTAAAATAATATATTATATACATTTAATTGGTTTTCATTTACAGTGTAATAGATATACAAAATAAAGTAACAAAAAAATATAAAAACATCAGTTCACTTTTTCAGTTGCCTTTGGAGATTTCTTCTTGATCTGGGGTAAAAACATTGTCTGTATATTTCTCCACGGTAGTTCCACTAAAAGGTATCCAGCAAAACCTGATATAAAACCTTTAAATGTTTCTACTATGCAGGACTTTATCTGTAAATATAAATTGAATAAGCGATACAAGGTTTTTGGTTAAAATGTTATAAGTTATAACAATAATATCTGTATAGGTATGTTTTTATAGGGTATCTTTATTAGATATATAAAAAATTACATCACATATAATACAATGTATTTTTTTTCAATAGAACGCCCTGTATTTTGTTAAACCATTTTCTCTTCACGTTTCCTTTAATAATATTCACTATGTGTACACCAAACTTCAACCGGTTGTAAAAACGGACAAATTCTACACTTCCCGTTCTAAAGGCTAGCGTAGGTGGTGAAAGGATGGGTCTTAATTCCCCCCACTACCTTAGATGCGTATGCGGTTGCTTCTCATCTGCCATCTCACTTCTGTTTGTCCTTTTTCATAACTGGCCGATGTTTGTTGTACACATACTGTATATTATTGATATAAGTAGGGGGAAGTCCCCGAGTACCGGACACTTAAGGAATCTTAACAATAACAAAAAACTCGTGATAGTTTAAAGTGTTTATTTATGTTACAATAACTCTCTATTATATTCTTAACTAACATAGATATGTAATCAGTCTCAAATATTACTTTAGATGTAGTAATTACTACGTAACAACTTATATAGTTAAGGGAACACTTGAAAAAAGGTCCCATAATATCGGACAGTCAACTTTTCCTTTATTATTTGAACTTAAAAAATAGTTTAACAAAAAATTCGTAAAAATGTTATTCCAATAGAACTAATTAACCATTAATAAAGCAAATCAAACTTAATCTTAATGAACTTTGGTCAGAACTAGGAACGTTTTCTAAGAAATTTCAATATAGTCGGTAAAAATCACAGATATAGTGCTGAGCCTTCTTCAACATCAGCACACGCTTCATGTACCCACTGATTACAAGCTTGGCAGCGTATCCAATCTTCATCGTTATTTTCTTGGCAAATTAAACAAGTTGTTACATTCTCGGTCCTGGATTTGGATGACGGAATCGCTGTTGTCTTGAATGTTGCAGTTGGTTTTTTTGTCTTTTTTATTTTCTTCGGGTCGTTAGTTTTTTTGCCTTTAAAATGTTGTATTTTGACCACGTCAGATTTTGCTTTTGCTGTTATTTATAGGGAGCGGATGTCAAAACCTCACTTCTCTCAGCTTTTCGTCGTCGACTCACGGCTCGCTTTGTAATACGCGATTGAAAGCTTGTATCACCATTGCAGCAATGTCATATTCTGTTATTCTTGCACCAGAGTTAGTCCTCATCCATAATTCACAGGTCTCAAAATACACATCTCTAATTGTAAAACTGTCGGCCATTAGGGGACTTTTAGAGTGTCCGATCTTAGGGACCCTTGGGTACATTCAAGAAAAATCCTTGTTTATATTGTGAGTTATGAATCATAAAAAATCTTATGAATTATGACAGATTAATAAAATAGCAATAATTATTAACAATAATCAATATATCATCCCTTCTTTCAATTACTGTTCACAGACTCAAAAAAATGATCTCGAACAAAATTTTTACTAACTTCAAAATTTGCACTAATCTCCACGACGAACGAAACGGCACTGATTCGCGAGCGTCATCCCCCCACTTCACTTCGGAGGAAGTTGCTAACCGTGACACAAGTAACAAATTGGCGCTCTTTCTCGCACTGATTCAAATCGTGTCCGGCTTTAGGAGCCGTCCGGGGTTACGGCACCCTCTTATAAGTAAAAATGAATTTTATTGAAAATATTTTTAGTAACGTAAGTTATTATTGTTTTGTTGTTATTTCAACAAGTCTAATAAAAATAAAAATTGCACTAAATATTTAGTGCTATTAAACTGTTGTCTATTTTTATCTAAACACGGTTGACACTGATGTTTGCACATCACTACTAACGGCACTCGGTACGGGGTGTTCCATTGAAAAAAATATAAGTTTGTATTACAGCTTCCTAATTAATAAAATTATATAAAAAAAAAATCCGCGAGTGTTTACTTGTCTTACTAATAACTAGGGTCCGGAAAAAGTGCTACAACGCAGTCAGACACGTACTCCGTCATGTCATTGACGAAAGGACATATGAGAGACCAAAAAGAAAGGAGTAAAACTGTGTTAATAATGTACATAACTATCACTTGTGTCATTCAGAAACACTGACTGTCTTCATTGCTTGAGCGTACGTTGCCACAAACAGTAGTCTTTCTGCAATTCTTCTCGTTAAACGTGAGCTATTTGGCCTGTATATATGGTTGTAGTTAAAGGTGCAACTTCAAAATAGTTCGTATGGACAGAGGGCGACAGACCACGCACATTATTTTCACGAATTTCGCACAGTTGTTTGTATCACTAATAGAGTTATTTTTTGCCAGTCATTATTATCTTATCATCAGTATATTATTATTTTTTACATCTACAGAGGATAATGCATGTGTAACTACTATTTCTATACTTTTAGCCGTTGTTTTCAAAACCTCGTTATTAGCCATCAATATCGGGGGCGAAATATCTGAAACACCTACAGTTCGTATCAAAACATGAATGACCTTATTACATCAAAAATCTGTTGTTTCGTCCACTATCAGTCACAGAAACTTATTGCGGATGACTTCTTTGCTATTTCCCATGACACGTCGATATGTCTTCTGTAAATATGCTTTACGCAATGTAGACAATGGAAAATGGGATACATATTTGGCAGAAAAACGTCTAAAGTGAATATTGTCGACCACGTTCCATGAAAGGCTGCATATGCAACATTATGCACAAATCAAATCAAAATTCCACTTTTCTAACAGTACCAGTAATATTTTGTTGATGGATATTCGAATTCGAATCGATTGGCGTCTGCGAAATATATATCGACGATTGCAAGAAATACATAAAATATATGATCCGTCTATTGTAAAATTAAGCTAAGAGGAGTTAAGAAAATTAAGAAAAGTTACTTTTCTTAGCTTAACTTCATGAATTTTAGTGTAAAAAATAATATTATGTAGAATAATTTGGAGCAAAACTACCATTATCCAAAAAGTTGTATCAAAACCCACATTATCCAAATTTTAATTCTCTTTCTTGGAGTCAAATATTGTTGTGTTGTTACTTCACCAATTGAGAAGCAAATTTAAAGTTCTAATACAAATACCGAAAAAAAAAAAATTCAGTGCCTTAAGTCACTTGAAAAGTGAGAAATCAGTTATTCCTTCTTCCTGGAAAAATTTTAAAAAAGTGGATAGTGTGATTTTTGCATCTATACCCCTTAAATGATAACGACTGTGCCATTATTGCAAAAATCCACACAAGATCAGATAATATGTAAATACACTACACGAATTCTAAAAGAAATACTTATACCGTGCAAAATACGTATGTACACACGTTTATTACTTAATCATGACACATAAAATTATTTGAAACTCGACGTTCTACCGTTTGTCCGTCGCGCGTCAAGCTAATATTAGTGAAACAACGGAACGCACGCTACGCTATATGGATAAATTGCATATAGGCTTCCCTCGATCCCTCTACGGGAGAGTTCTAGTGCGTCTTGTTAGAAATATACGCGTACATAATTTACAAGGCGCTTAAAAAATACGATTTATCTTTAATTATCATAGAGTGTATAGTGCAGACCCTGCGTTATAGCACACTTTCCGGACCTATTAATAACTAATACTTACGAGTATGTAGCTTGAAACTTTCAATGGCTCATACATTCCTGCTTTCGAAAATAATATTAGCATGTGGTAAACGTATGCACAGTATGTAAATTGACTCAAGAATTCTAACGGTCGCCATTCAAATACTCTTTTTATAATTCCTGAAAAAAATTGTCATATTTAATCACCATTAATAGAAATATTTTATTATTGTTTTAGGCTGGCCATACACGTAGAGGTGTACCGCAGAGGCACACCCCAGAAATTAACTGCAGAGGTTTACCTCTTGAGGGTGAGGAGCTCAAACAACGCAGCTGTCTGCCTGTGCTGTTAGTTGAACTCATGGCTTCTACACAAGTAGACGACGAGATCGCAGTTGTCGGTTTAGTGTTAGCTACTATTGTTAAGTATAAAAGGAAATGCCGTAAAACATGAAGTAAAAATTGGTTATTAAAAAGAAATCGGTACAGTCATGTCAATTTATTACAATAATTGAGAGAAGAGGAAGCAGACTATCGCAACTACTTGAGAATAAACTGAATGCAAATAAAAACATTCACGCAAATTAAAACAGAGGAAAACACAAAAGACACCCTCTTTCTGCGCTTGTCTGACTACAACTGACCGGAGGTAAGCCTCACACGACCCACGACCCAAACACAGGCGGAGGTCTGGTCACCTCTAGCGGTAAAAAATATATTTTTTTCAATTCCGCCTGGCTCGACTCCAGAGATCTTTGGAGTTTCATCGCACAAAGTGGCATACACTCCAAGGTTTACCTCTTGAGGCGGACAATATAGGTAAATCTCTGTGGTACACCTCTACGTGTATGGCTAACCTTATATGAAACTGTTAAACATGGCAAATGTGCTTTAGAATGTTGATCACCGAAAGGAAATATTTCCATTATTTTGAGTGTGTCCTTTCTCCTCAGGACTCTTATGTGTATTAAGGGGTTATATCTAGGCAGTTGTTAAAAACATTTTTTTGAATTTCCACACATTTTTTTTAAGTCTAGTATTATTAATGTAACGTTTTATTTATTTCGGGTTCGTGAGGTGTGAAAAATTAAACTCGCACTTTTAAACTAACACTATTTATTTAATTAATACAACTACGGACTAACACTATTTTAACTACACTAATTTATTTTTATACAATTTATATTAGAGCGTTGTACGGAAAGCCGCGCCGGTATTCAAATAGGAACTGAACTATTCCGCGTCGAAACCCCGCGTTATATCTCCTTGCGGACATATCTCGAAGCTTCCGGGCAGTTCGATTTCGAGAGCCGCCGCGATCTCTCCAGGCGCTTCCACATACGTCTATCAGACGACGCGGTCGGCTGGTATCGAGGGAGGCAGGGGCGGACTGGCCCAGCGTTCGTAACATTAAGAATAATTTCTGCAAGTTTCATAAAAATCGGCTTAAAATTGACGGAGTTATGTCATTTCAAGTGTGCTCTCGTGTATTCCATCCTTGTTCTAAATAAGGGAGGGGGCAATAAATACCAAAGCATATAGGTGGTTATGACGCTATTATAGATTCACCTTATGACCCTGGAGTTAAGACATATTTTGTTATTACTGACTGATAAAACCCAACCTAAAACTTTAAACGTGTTTTCCTCAAAATCACCGTTTAGGGGTGCACGATATACAATGTGGATACTCGCATTTAGCTACATCATGAAGGAATTTTGATCTTGTTGAAATTTTTTATTTACGAAAATAGAAAACTGGGAACGGTTTTGTTGCTTTTTCGTTTAAACCAGTGCCATTTCATGAAATATTAAGTTATCATAAAATCCTTAGTTGACGAACAAGCTATGTATGTACAGGGTTTGTCCGGAGAGTAATGTCAGTGACCTTTGAAAAATAGTTTTTATTGGTTCTATGTGTACAAATCTTTAGAAACTTTCAAAATACATTCCTCCTGCGTCCACACATCGGTTCCAGCGGGTCTTCCACGCATCAAAAGCCGCAGGGTAGTCGTTTTCCGGAATCGCCTTTAAAGCGTCGGGCAAGCCTTCTGAATGTTTTTCACCGACCCAAATGCTGTCCTTTCATTGGGGTTTTGAGGCGCGGAAACAGAAAAAGTCTGGGGAGGCCACATCGGGGCTGTAGGGAGGCTAGGGAACAACGGTGATGCCTGCTCCTTGACGAGGTAATCGGCCACGAGGAAGTAGGTGTGCGAAGGCGCATTGTCGTGGTGAATCTTCCAGGATATTGGAGATGTCTGGGCGGACGCGATTCACCCTGCGTTTCAGCCGCTTCAGCACCTCGACGTAAAACTTTCCGGTTACGGTTGTCCCTGCGGAACGAACTCAGGATGGACCAATCCCCGGCAATCAAAAAAGACAATCTTCATTGTCAATCAATCAGCATTGTCTTGATCTTTGACATGGACATCCTGGCCTTCTTGGGGCGAGGGAGTTCGACGTGCTGTTCCGCACTTTACCTCTTCGTCTCCGGATCGTATTCAAAGACCCAACTTTCGTCCCCGGTAATGACGTCATCAAGGAAAGCGGGGTTGTCTTCGCAGGTGTCCAAAAGTTCAGGGCAGGTTTCGACGCGCCTCGCTTTTTGATCGTCCGTTAGCACTCTTGGCACGAGCTTAGCGCACACCTTCCTCATTCCTAAAGACTCCGACACAATGGTTTTCGTAATATCTAATGTTTCGGAAATTAAACGGACACTTAGACGACGGTCAGTGTTCAACAAGTCACGCACACGTATCACATTGTCGTCGGAACTGGAGGTTGATGGCCGTCCAGCGCGGTTCTCGTCGTTGACATCTTCCCGACCTTCTGCGAAGGCCTTGTGCCACCGGGAAATTTGTATGTCCGAAAGATAATCGAGGCCGAAAAGCCTTCTTCAACATTGGAATGGTTTCCGCAGCACTCTTCTCCAGTTTCACATTAAACTTGATCGTCATCCGTTGCTCAAGCGAACGTTGCATATTTTCTTGGACCGGGTCACTGTAACGACTCTCAAAGAACGAGTGATGCAACCGCTACAACGACGGGTAGCCAACTGACGCTTGTTGGATCTTGTTGCCAGATCCCCCCACCACAATCCCAGCACGTAAAGCGCGGGCTGGCGCGTACAGTCTCGGGAAAAAATGCACTGACATTACTTTCCGGACAAACCCTGTATATGTATTGTGGCGAGGGCCCCAGTGACATGCATCGCCGGCGGTCGGCCGTGGAGCGGGACAGGTATTATTCACTGACATGTCACATTTTTATGGAGATTATACCCGCACGAGTGAGAGCCCGGCCGTTTCGAATAATAACCGGATCCGGGCCAGGGGTCTTCCTGTCGCGGCCATAAACAATACGGTACGGCCATAGTGTTTAAGTGTATTTGTATTCATTAAATAAATAGTATTAGTTAAAAAGTGCGAGTTAATTTTTCACACCTTACGAACCCGTAGTGAACAAAACGTTACAGTATATATGGAGAAAATATATACGAAATTTCATAAAATCATTCCAGTAGTTCTCGAGACATCGTGCATACCTTGGAGTTAAAAAAGGGTTTTGGAGAAACGACTGTAACGCCAACTTATTTTGTTCATTTGATTAGGTATTTTAATTTGAATTAGACTACATTTTTGTAATACCACATTAGTTTCTTTTAATCGTATCAATTTTAACTTTTTTTGCCAGGGATCTATTGTTTTTAATTTCAATTCACTATGTAATTGAAAAAGTCAGTGTTAAGAGTTATTTTATGTAGTCTAGCAATTAGATAACTTGCTATATATATGATGTGAAAAATTGACTTTTATATTTTCTGAACGCAAATTGACAGACATTTTGTAATAACGATGATAATAATGAGTGATATTGAGAGGATATATTTATTTTCCGTTAATAATATATGTCAATGTATAGAAAAAATTCAGAACAAAAACGGTTCCAGTAAATCAATTTCAATTAATTCAAAATCTATTTAACGGAAATTTCAATTCTTAATTCTTGTTCGATAAAAATGTTCCAGTTATTTAGGAGGCATTCTTCTGTATTCCTCAGAAAAATAATAATGGAACAAATGTTTGGAAAAGTTTTCAGCCCATAGGTTTTTGCTGTCATTTTAGAATCGATATCCTGTCCCAATGTTGATGAAACCTGAAATCTTTCCTAAATCTATACTCACCATTTGTGTTCTGACTCATTCCCAAAATGCCCATACCGATGCCAAAAGAGAACAACGGTTTCAACAGGGGCCAACGAGTGCACCCGAGAGGCCACTAAATTCTCTTGAAGCTATGGCAACAGCCAGTAAGGGTAACATACAAAACGACAACGTCCAAATTATTTGGGGTATCTGAAAAACGATACTGCAGCAGCTATTATTGTACAGCTGAGAAGTTAATGCTCTGTAAATTACAACTAATACAGAATAGGTCTTCAGATTTTTTACTATTAGAAAAATCCTTTTGAGCATAAATACAAGAAGATTTATATAATATACAGGTATGGAAAACGTTCATTTTAAGATGCTAGATTAATAGCTAAAAGATTCGGCGTGGAAACGAATAGACTACGCCTTGAGCGGCTTGTGACGGGTGTAGTTAATGTTGGATAGTTGGAACTGGCTAACGGTACAATATAGTCAGCTAAATAAAAGTATTTAGGAGAGTCACATATGCAGAGAAACTTCTCTGAATATGTACTCTCCAATCCTGTACATATTATAAATTTTATAATACCTAACGTATGTCTCAAAAGGTTTGGCACAAATTTCTTTGTGTTTTAAAAAAGTAAAAATTATTTTACAGCGATTTTTCAGAACAAGTATTATTAATAGTTTTATAAACACAAAATATTTATTTTCTTCTGGAAACAGCACGCGTCAAGCTTTGGACCGTTTCAACATCAATCTTACGAATTTTTCTAAAAATCCACCGTTTTAATTGTTTGTTTTCGGCTTCACAACATCTATAACACACTTTTCGAAATGGCCCAAAATCTTCAATTGGCCGAGCCTGCAGTAAATTTGGGGGGTTGTCGTTTTTCGGCACAAGAAGTATGTTGTGAGCATTCAGTCAATTTTGAGTTTTCAGACATATTTAATCAATTTTGTTAAGCAATTGTGAACATAACTTTGACTGTCCACAGCTTCGCCTCCTACTCTTCTAAAACTTTATCACAAAATTTGGTCTTTTGCTTGTATTTTACACTGCCTAGACATTCTACTATATTGTCGATGTAAAAATCGTCGTTTCCTTTAATTTCATAATTACTCAGAGTAAAGTACTTTTCACCATCGATGACGACTTTGTCATTTGCAAAATGAGTGTACCTTAAAACACCCCAATATGATTTGGCGTATATTTAGGACTTATCTTTTATATGATATTGAATACTTTTTTTCTCTTCAGTTCTCTGGAAATCGTATCCTTGGAAATACCGTAACATTTAAAACAGAATAACTTTCTAATTTTATTCTTAGCACTTTCGATTAACTAATTCGTTCATGCAAATCACTACACGTTGTGTCAAAAAATATACAAATCACTATAATTTCTAGGTTTTGAATACCTTATTGTCCTTAAGTTGGTGATGTCTGTAGTAAAATATTCCGAAACATATACCTACAATATATGTACCCATAGAGACATAACTCATTTCGTACAGGTATATCAAATTTGTGTCATTCAAAAATTTATTCCATTTCAGTGTCCTGAAACAAAAGCATAGCATAATTAGTGAACTCAAAAGGATATTAAACATTATTATATTAAAATATCTGTGATAATGTATCGTTTTATAAAGCAGTTAATACAATAATTTTTTTTTAATTGAATGAAACTTTATTTCGGTTTTATATTTCGGTCACATTAATTTAATGCTTTTCTTTTACAGCCAAATACTAAATGAAATGTCACTGTAATATGAAAACTGGTTACTTACTCTGGATAGGGTCGGAAAATTATATCCATATTATTGAAATATATAACACAACTAAATATTCCATAAGAGAGGAGTAAAGAAGTTCCCAGTATTAGATTGGTATGTCGTTGAAATTTCAATATTAAATATAATACCAACAAACACACTATATAAAGTTGAAAATCAGCGGATATATACCAATATGCAACGTTACACTAAAAATAATAATAAAAAAAACAATAAGTATTGCTTTGTAGTTAAACATGTACTTAAAAATATTTGTAACATCATTTCTTATTTTAATAAGGTGTCTATTCATTTGCATCACAATTTTCTAAATCAAGCATCTAGGTTTCTGTGTAAATATTTTTGTAGCATTATTGTCTTTTGTTCCCTTTTCCATTATTGTGTTACTTCAATATTCATTTTATTTTTGTACCGAAATTACTTATAAACTGTGACATTAATGAAACAATTCGTAATTCATTTATATTTTGACATTTACTTACAGAAGTTATAATACGGAAAAAAAACTTTTGATATCATTTTAGTTTTTGTCATTAGTTAGTCATTTTTTTAGGATTATCTTTGAAACTTATCAAAAAGTCACTAAATAAATCAAACATAATTTTATATTTAAATAGAATACAATAGGTATATTGAGTACTGCATATTTTCCTCTTTTTTTTCAAGAATTCTTATTTCTAATTTCAAAAATGTATCCTTTATTGACTTTTCATTCAAAAGTGTTCGAGATATTTAAATCTAATGTGTGACAATTATTTGTAATTATTGTATTGGGATTGTATATTTTTTGTTATAATGAAACGTAAATGTTATTATATACATAATAACACTGTTCTGCATGAAAATCTTCCTCGCCAAATTAATATGTTATTTCGATAATTTTTACCTACGTAACCCTTACACTGACCTGTAAATTGTCGTATCACATTGCAAAATCTAGAGAACATCAACAATGTTTTGATTGATTTGCAAAAGTATTGATCTAAAAGTTGTTGCAATACTTACAGGACTGCAGAGTGGCTACACCACATTTTGTTGTTCTTTATGCGAATGAGATAGCAGAGCTAGAAACCAACATTATGTCGTTAAAGAACGACCGTTACGTGAAAACATTGTGCCCGGTCTGAAAAACGTCCTTAATGAACCCTTAGTAGAGCAGCAGAAAAATTATTTACCTCCTCTGAACATAAAACGAGGGATTATAAAAAGATTTGTTAAAGCCTTAAATACATGCGGAACTTAAATTTGGAAGCATATAAAATGCTAAGATAATACCTAAAATAATACCTTCCACAAAATATTGCCAAAGCCTCACCTATCAGAACAAGACAACTGTATTCCCTACCGCGACCATCTAGCTCCGCCTTCGACTCTGCAGCAGAGTTTGTGCGTTTGAACGACGCGCGGACTGTTCCGCCAATGCGCGCTTAGGTGCCGCCCCCGCTATTGCGCATGCGTCAGTTGTCCGTGCCGTTTAACCGATTTCGTCAGTTTGTCTGCTTAAACATTGTAGGGGAATAAATTACGTATGCCGTCTGCTCCGCCTATCTACTGCTGCAACCCCTACCAATATTCCATGCAATTGAAATGCATGTAATAGCATAGAATCGCATGGATATAATAGAATCGCCTATGCTTCCAAATTTAAGTTCGACACGTGTATAGAAGGAAATGCTTTTCTTTATTTGAGACGGAAATTCGAGCGTATAAGTGAGGCAAAGCTTAAAGAAGGAAAATTCGTTCACAAAAATTTTGAAACTACACTTTGAAAAAAAAGGGCGTGGACCGCCTTCAAAAAATGTATGTAGCAACTTCCTAGGTAACAAGAAATCGGAAAACTACAAAGATCTAGTTGAAGAATTTATCTAATCTTACAAGACGTTAGGTCTTGTCACTTATGCTGCATTTCTTTCACTCCCACTTGGAAATCTTCCCTGAAAATTTAAGTGCAGTTTCAGATGAACACGGCAAAATATTTCACCAGCAAATTGCTCAAATAGAGAAGCGGTATAGTGGAAAATGGTGCCCAAACATGTTAGCGGACTACTGTTGGTCCATCAAACGTGAAACCGATCTCGGCAAATACAAGCGATAAAAGACAACAAAATAATTTATTGACTATTATACTTTTTTCGATACAAAATGAAGTATAATTTGCAAAAATAAGTGATTTTGTTTTTTTGGGTTTCTCATACTTTATGTTCTTCTTACCTTCTCTAAAAACTTATGGGTGATAGGTAAAAACCGAGCTCATATTTGAATTCAACACATTACAGTAGACACAAAAAACACAAAAAAAATATCAGGGAGCGAAAACAAATTTCAAAATGCAGAACAGTATAATTAGTAATTTGTTTTTTTTTAAATAATAAAGAAAACAAATATACTATAATGTTATTTTCACATACCATATTTCCAGCACTAAAAATGTTTTGAATAAATAAGAGAGAGTACAGCCAGTTTTTCTCACAGGCATTTGCGGTATCGAAACCTACCGTTAAAGTATCATCTACAATTATACCTACGGTTTGCCTTTCTGTAAAACGCCACTACAAAAAGCATAGGTGGCCATAATCTGAAAATCAGTAGGAAAAATATAGATAACAAAATAAATTAACATTGTTAATATTGTGCTGATGTGACTTCCCCTTATTCTGTAAAAATTGCCGTTATAAAACTGTCTTTTCTTTTAAAAAATGCTGTAATTTTTGGTCCACGGAGTTTACTTCCTTTACAAAACCTCTTACTATTGTTAGTTTATAAAAGGTGAAAACGTTAAACATTTGTAAATGACACAAAAATATCCGTAAAATTTGCAGTAATCTATATTTTCTGTTGTTACGGAGATGACCAAGTTTTTTGCTAATACTAATACAAAATCCAACCGCGTGATTTCTGAACCCAGAGCTCTTGAACAAAAAGCTGCAAGTGTTTTGCAAAGGCACATATTTCAATATAGAGTTACAATAATTGTATAGATATGTCAGCAACACATTTTGCGCGCGTTTTACAGGTATATACTTACTTCTAGCGACTGCTGACGATTATTTATGTATACATGATGTCTGACTGTTTTTTTCATATACTATATTTAAAAATCTATATTGACCTACCTTTTACAGTTGTCTACAGTTGCTACAGTTGTCCCATTACCTCACCTTGCGAGTTGTTGTTGAGTCATCTACATCCTTAATTATTATTGAATTATGGGCCTATAACATTTGCAGGTTTTTATCACGAGCTCTTGGGTATAAACAAATAGAATGCTATGTGTCGGGAATTAAAGGTCATATATTTATCTATGTATATGTTTAACGAAAGAGCAAAAATATTTATTTCATCATTTCATCATGTGTCATTACTAGGGTCCGGAAAAGTGTGTCAAAACGCAGGGTCGGACAGGTTACTGACAAAAAAGGGGAGGTCATACTGACTATTAAGTTGTAGTTTACTTTGGTAAAATATATGTTTTGTTAATTTGTGTCATAATAAATTTTCTTAAAAATTGCAAATTTTTTCCCCACTGTTTTCTAATTGACTAGATCTTTAAAAATTATTAATATATTCAAAAATATATTTAGAAGACATACTTTGATAAACAAATACGATATTTAAAAACAATTATTTACTAATACAAAACATCGGGGGGTCCAAGACTTTTGACGGTGTGTTTATCTATGTATATGTTTAACGAAAGAGCTAAAATATTTATTTCATCATTTCGAATATGTGTCATTACTAGGGTCCGGAAAAGTGTGTGTCAAAACGCAAGACAAAAGGAAGGACATGTGAGAGACCAAAAGACAAGAGTAAAAATGTATTAATAAAATGTATATCCTATCGCTTGTGTCATTCAGAAACATCGACTATCTTCAGTGCTTGAGCGTACGTTGCTACAACTAATGGACTTTCTGCATTTCTTCTCGTTAAACGTGAGCGATATGGCCTGTACATATACATCTACCGAAGTTAAAGGTGCAAATTCAAAATAGTTCACATGGACAAAGGACGACACACCACGCACATTATGTTCACGAATCTCGAACAGTTGTTTGTGTCACTAACAGTTGGTTGTTGTTACTAACATTAGTTGTCAGTAACAATACACGTGTGACTACTATTTCTATACTTTTAGCCGTTGTTTGCAAAATCCGTTTACTAGCTATCAATATCGGGTGCGAAATATCTGAAACACCTAAAATTCGAATTAGAACATTAACGACCCTATTACTGCAAAAATATGTTGTTTCGTCCACTATCAGCCACATACATTTATTGGATATGTTTTATTTGCTATTTCCCATACATATGTCTTCTGTAAATACGTTTTACGCAAATATGGCTACTAGACAATGGAAAATCGGATACATATTTGGAGAAAAAACGTCTAAAGTGATTACTGTCGACCACGTTCCACGAAAGGCTACAAGTGCAAAACATTATGCAAAATTCCTTTTTTCTAAGTACTAGTAATATTCTGTTGACGGATATTCGAATTTAAATATCTTTCACACTCTCGGCGTTTACGAAATACTCGTATATATCAACGATTGCAAGGAATACATAAAATATGTGATCCGTTTATTGTAAAATCCTAGTAATTTTCAATCAATTTTTCCAGTCTATTTATAAATGGTAACGATTGTGCCATTACTGCAAAAACCCACACAATATCAGATAATATGTAAATGCACAACACGAACTCATGAGTTAGTCACTCACGACACATAAAATTATCTTGAACTCGGTAAGCATGCGGTTCTAGCGTTGGTCTGCACGCATCGAGGTGACGTAGAATACCAAATGTCGGCACCGGAATATTCGGCCTAATAAATGGATAAATTGTATTTAGCTGTTCCCGAATACGACACGAACTCCCTACGCGCGTTACCAGGATCGGTCAGTGGCGTACTTATGGAACGATTCAAGAAGTAATTAAAAAATGGATTGTCGCACCCCATTCCGCCGCAACGAATGACAGCCACGTCATTTGTGAATCCTGTATAGCGGACTTGACACTCGACACACAGTGACATTTCCAAAACGTGGATGTCCAACTCGAAATTCCGCCACCTTATTTTCGAACCGGAACCATTAGAGGTCTGTCGGTAGAGCGGGAACGGGTGTTTCTACGACCCCTTCTTTTAAGTGGGACTGTCGATCCGTTTGGGCCGCTATGTAAAAACAAATGCAATGCGATGAAATGCAAATTCGTTGTTGCAATGCAACAAATTTCACACTCGTCTTTTTGGTTAAACATATACATTAGGGTGATTTTTTTCCAATTATTTTTTTGTTTTTCAGTCCCCACTTGAAATTTTGTTGAATATGTCGAAGAAAAAATCCCTGAAAGTTACAGCCCTTAATATTAATTTTAAGTACTTTCCCAAAGCGTGAAAAGATTTTCCATTTAAAATACACGTAAATCGATTTTTTTTAAATTTCTATAACTCAGTCGCATTTAAGCTATTATATTGGTCTTGGTCTCGATTTACTCAGAACAAAACACTCTACAAAAGTGTTCATTGCAGCGAAAATGTAACTTGTACTGGTGAGTTGGTACGGGTCGCTGAAGTTGTTTTTTTAACCAAAATAAAAAATTTGTTGAAAATTTAATTTACTACAAAAAAAGTCCTATATATCAAATTGCTGAGATTAATATTTCTTGAGATATTAGACTTTAACTTATGAGTAGTACAAAATTTTTACAGTTTATCAAAGCAAACTTTGCTTCGATGATTTTGTACTACTCAAAGTCAAAGTCTAATATTTCAAGAAATATTAATCTCAGCAATTTGATCTATAGGACCTTTTTTTGTAGTAAATTAAATTTCCAACAAATTTTTCGTTTACATTTTTTTGGTAATAATTTCGGAGATAACAGCAAACAAACGAGAATTTTGGGTAAAAATCAACTTCAGCGACCCGTACCAACTCACCAGTACAAGTCACATTTTCGCTGCAATAGGCACTTTTGTAGAGTGTTTTATTCTGAGTAAATCGAGACCTAGACCAATGTAATAGCATTAAATGTGACTGAGTTATAGAAATTTGAAAAAAATCGATTTACGTGTATTTTAAATGGAAAATCTTTTCACGCTTTGGGAAAGTACTTAAAATTAATATTAAGGGTTGTAACTTTCAGGAATTTTTTTCGACATATTCAACAAAATTTCAAGTGGGGACTGAAAAACAAAAAATTAGTTGAAAAAAAATCACCCTAATATATACACACCACCTTTACTTCCGACACATGGCATTCTATTTCATTATGAAGACAGTAATCACGTGGTTGGATCACTCGTTCATCTTAGCTTATACTTTTTAAAAAAATTATTAAAAAATATCTAGCAGTTTCCGTGACAAAAATGCCGATTTGCAATATAATTAAAAAATTATAAAGCACTGGATTCGTATTTGACCTTCAAAAGAATACGAATGAGTACAATGAAAATGATGCCGCAACATTTTTAGTTCCATAGTCTGTTAAAATTCCATTATTATTAATTACATTAAATTTCATTATTCCAAATTAGTTCCATAGTCCAGCAAAAACTTGGCTGGGCTTAAAATTTTTGACTATATTTTGTCGAAAAATTTCTCGTCTATTAAAACCCTTTACACTGTAATCCCCTCTATTAAGTACTAAATCATTCCAACTGGCGATTAACCTAATTAGTTGAGTAAAAAGATGAAAAAAAAAACAGAAACAGCAGTTCCTTCCAAAACAACGTGTTTAAAGCACTTCAAAGTACCTACAACTTCCTTCATTCTTCTTAAACTGAAGTTCTAATTTTTTTCTAAATTCACTAGGCCTACGGGTTTTTTCCAAAGCAGAATTAGTTCAAGTTTAATCGGTTTTTCTTGTTGACTCAAAATATATGTGTAATATGAAAAATTAAAATTGAATTCGGTTTTTGTCATTCAATCATAGATTGCCGAAGTATGATTTATTTTATAACTTATTTATAACACTATTTTAGCAGATATATTCTTAATTTTTTAAACATAATCTAATCAGTAGCGGATTAAGAATTTTGCCATCTACAAGCTTCTGAATGCTGTTTCCCTCTACCTCGTTTCTAATTGAAATACCTCTTTTATTTTTGTCATTGATGTGTGTAATGATAATTTCTTAACTATTATTGCATGTTACTATGTAATTTCATTAGATTTCAGTACGCGTTTGCATTACGGGACAGGACAGGGCCGTAGCCAAAATCTTGTCACTAATCAAAAGTGACTAAATTAATTGTATTGTGGTGTTTGAATACCTTAAACACATCTCCTGCCTACGGCCCTGACATTTGAAGATTTGTAAATTGTGATTTTTAAATAATTCACGCATGTCAGTTATCTCACGCATTGTTTTTTTTTTTAATCATTTAATGGTTTTTATTATTATGATTCCTGATTTTTAATAGAGACATATTCTTAGGTATTCCTTCAAAAATTTGCCACCCCAAAACAGTTGCCGCTCTAAAATACAGTTTGTTCCGTTTGTACCTAAATCTGACACTAACTCTAATGTATTGAGTTGATTCTTGTCTAAAAATATTAGTGAATGTTCGTTCTTACTGTTATTCGAAAGTCAATTTTTTATGCGACTTACTTAGACGCATTATGATTATGCATTATGCATCAATTCGATATTTTTAAATTAGGAGTGGAATTAAGCTTTCGGTGTGGCACTAAAAACTTGGAAATGGTTTCTACAAATAGGTACTCAAACAAATAATGTCAATAAAGATACTTTTAAACGAGCCATAGCCAATAATTACTGCCTTAAAAGTAATGTGTGCAAAACAGTTGATAAAAGAAAATACTAACACATTGTGTCCCTTGATCTTATCAGATAGTAAAACAGCAAGTAGGAGTTATTATGATTATCGATAATCTTATTGGATAGTGGCCTCTGTGATGTAATGATACTATGTCGCCGGTGACGCGTACGTGAAGTTAAGTCCACTTAAGAATTCCCATTCCTTTGATAATTTTTCTATCCATTCCTTTGACATATTTTACTTAGCTTAGTAATCCCTCCATTCCATAACAATTAGTTCACTCATTGCTTTATAATTTGCCAAGATCAAGGAGACATATTGTTATATTTCTGTCTATTACAAAAAGCAATTGACAAAAGATATTAAGTAATTTTTAATTAACAATTTTAAAAATTGAAAACTCCTCTGATCTACATGTAGGTGTCTAATTTATAGATGTAACTATATATGCGAATGGAATTTGGTGTTGAAATCCCTGATTTCAAATTCATCTCTATCAATAAGAAAGTTTCTAAGGCTCTCTACAATAATTATTAAATCTACAATTCGTCGCATAAATTTGGTTAACCTTTGTACTACAGTATTGATTATTTTTTGCTTCTGATATGATTGCAGCTGGTGAAAGTCTGCGTCTAATAAGCCCAAGCTGAAGATGATATGTCAACTGCGACTGTTTCAAAAAATGATGAATGACTCTACGAAACTATCAAACTTTAATATAATGCAACTATTAAATATAATGCAAATATTAAAATGTTTTCAAAGTTTTTGGACTCATATTAAAGGGAAATCTTCCTGAATTATAATTGAAACAATTTTCCTAGACAAAAAATCAAATTTCCAAATTTGATCCAAAAACATATTAAAAATTCAAAACTCTACCATCCTTGCTACAGTTTTCATAAAAATAATTTTACTTTTAATAAAACACACCCTAGAAGGTTAATAAGTCGTCCATTTTTTAAAGTTTTGTGTGGCGTACAAGTTAAAATGTGATGTACATTTTGAATTTTTACAGTATTTTTGGTTAAACTTTTTTTCCAAAATGCTTCAGTTAGTCAGATATATACTCTGAAGATTTCCTTTAATGTGAGTGCTTGATCTTATATGGAGACATCCAAAAAAAAACGTCATCAAAGTTGACCGAGAAAAAAAAAGACGTATTTCTAATCTTGATCGAATTTATAACCTTATTTACTTGTCAAGACTGTCACATCATATGACAGCTATTGTTTATTTTACAAATTGTGACAGTCACTTGTCAAAAGTTTGACATAACCGAAAAGCTTAGACATGACCGCTATTTCCATCTCTCTCGTTCATAGCCAGAGTTGATGACGTTTTTTTTGGATGTCTATATATTCGGCGTTATTTACGATTTTTTGAAAACATCGCAATTTTACTTTGTTAGCTATATCTTTTCACAAAATCCACATATCACCTTGGGCTTATCAGACGCACAATTTCACAAGCTGTAATCAAATGTAACAAAAATCAATGCTGAAATACAAATATAAGAATTTAAGTAACCTTCAAAAAGTGGGTGTACAAATATTTTCGCTGCTGACTTTGGTAATAAATTATGTACAAAGATACTGCTTCCTTTGGTATTAATAGATAGTAAAATTATGAGTAGGTGTGGTTATGGTTAACGGTAATCCTATTGGGTAGTGGAATTATTGTGTTTGGGTAGTGGCATTATAGTATAGTGACATATTATTGGTTAACGTATTTATAGATAGAGACTTTTGAGAAAGTGGGCGTGGCCGACATTACGTAGACAGAAGCCAAAATCCAATAATATTATCGTTTCTCTACAACTTAACTTTGTATACAAATTCATATAGGTCAAACATACATATGTATGCTGTCAAACGATTTTTTGAATATCGTCTAAAATTTACTCATGCAAATCTTACCTGCAAATCCTATTTATTGTAATTATAAAAGAGTCCTTTATCGTAAATTCATTGTTGGCTTCAAATATACTGTAAATTTGAACTGTTAGCAGCCAAGCAGATATCAGAGAAAATATTTGCGTCAAAAAGAAGTCGAAAATGCATATATAATAAAGCACATTGTATATCTGAAAAAAATCTATATAATATGTATATATCTATATGTACATATATAGATACATATATATACATAGCTCCAAGCTATAACATACATGTGTCCTTGGAAAAAATCAAAACACCTTTTTTCTATAAAATAAGTGGTTTTTATTGAGTGAATTCATTAATTTCCTTCGAGATTGACGCTCCAAAAAAAACGAAAAATCGTGTCTGTTTGGGCGTTAATGGGTTAAGAAAGTAATTCTATTTGATCATATATTAGCACGTAATTGGTACGTTTTTTTTTTATCATATACGATACAATATCAGTGAAACGGTTAATAAAAGGAAAAAGGGGGTACATATTCTAAATTACATGCAATATACGTGTTATGCTATTATTTAACTGATTGTAACATGTTTGTTTCATTAAATACAGGGTGTCCAGTGAGTATGTATGCGGCACTATTCGAGCAGCATACTAGGGAAGCAAAAAATAAAAATAGTTCTTCGTATATTTTTTTCTCATACAGTGCTTCTACACAGAAAGAAATATTTGTAAAAATACATAACATAACGTTGGCCACAACGAACCTACGTTTGGTTATGTACAATTACGTAGAATATGCAATTTCTTCTTACAAAATATGTAATGTAAATATACGTTCCAACTTGTGTAATTCAGTACATAGTTTCTGCATTGAATTATCAGTTGCGAAAAAAATAGGCCTGATTACTTTAGCGACTGATATATCAGTAGGAGGGCACCCCGGCACATTACGAGAGAAAATTATACGAAGAATTAGTTTTATTTAAGAATACGAATAACGAGCATGTCGGTTGTATCTTGACCAGGAGAGTATATTGTGGCTTTACCTTCATCATCAGTCATCATCATCTAGTGCGTTTTAATGGAGATGATTAGTGATGACGACGACCGAGAAATCTGTCTCGCTTCATTTAATCTTAACGGTTTTAGCGTTAAAGGGTGCTTTGGGAAAGATATTTGGAAGTTGCTGGTTGGACCTCCAAAATATGTCTAGTCCCATTAAAACTTACTAGAGGGCGATACATCTAAGGTAACGCCACAGCAATGCTCTTCTCTGGTCAGGATATAACCGATAAGCTCGTTCTCCGTCATTCTCCGTCAAATATATCACACTGACGAGATCTAATAAGGTCTAAACTAGATAAAACAATAGAATCATCAATGCTCAACGATTTGGTGACTTCAGGGTGACGCGAATATAGCTAGCCTATTGATATGATGTGAGATCACCAGAACTGGGACTGTCCTGTATTTCAGGTATGTTTAACTAATATTCGAACAATATTTATTACTTTTATGTAACAGAATAAACACTTCTGGTATTATGTGTGAATAATTTTAAATGTAATTCATTTATGGTCAGAACGTCGGTGCTCTGAAGCCTTAGAAACGCACACGTACCATATAATACAGATATGTATATACTAATTATTTAATGGTATTACTTACGTCTTCTACATATTTCGTGTCTTGTATGAAAAGCGTCACATATAATATTTTAACATGCGTCATTATTACCAATGCGCAACTGACTGTTCGGAGGCCCTGAATGCTTTTCAGATTTTGGTAATGTCTGCTTCTGCTTACGTCGAATATCTTCTTGAAGTTGTGTCTCAGGGGAAAAGGCGGTTAAGGCATTGTCTTCAAAAAGTATTATGCAGAAGTAGCATAAATGATTATTATTTATATTACCTTTCGCTGACATATCCTTTCTTCTGATCATTATATCATAAATTGTTACCGCCACAATAAAATATACATAAGTAAGTAAGGTTTTCCTAAAAATGAATAAAAAGGTTGGAAGTTAGGATTAGTGTTAGGTACATAATAATGACTATAATCATTATAAATTATAATTATTATATATTTCGCCGACTATAGTCACACTTCTCAGCATAAACGCTGGGAAATATTCATCCATTGCTACTGCAGACAGTAGTGGGTGGCTTGATATCTCATCCCCGCCTCTAGCAGAAATTAGGCTCAGGCGAGGGGACGAAATTCATCCTATCCCAAAATCTTTCTTATAATATGACATGTTTGTAACAATATTGCCTTCTGGCCATTTCTAATAATATTAAAAGATGGTCCTAATGCCGTGATGTTCTTGGCGAATCTCGTCGTCATCACTCCCCTCTGCCGATATTACTAGGGCGTATGTCTCCACCTTCTCCTGTTTCCATAGGCGCTTCAACTCGATTGATAGATTTTCGTATTTTGCGATCTTCTCTCGTTCAGTCCTCTGAATGTTGTGAGTAAGTGGCACTGCGATGTCCATGATGATCCCTTTTCGTTGTTCTTTGTTGATCAGCACAATATCTGGTCCACTGTTCGGTCGGTGATGATTAGTCTATCCCAGTACATCACTGTTGCTTCCGACTCCGGAGCACAGCTTCCGAAGTATATTTGTAGTATGGCGAAGCTGTCGCTAACATGCCATACTTGAGTGCCAGTTGCTGGTGGACCATCTTCGCAAGCTGGTTGTGCCTGCCGAGATATGCTGACTCTAGCTAGCGAGACATCCTCCTATTATGTGTTCTATAGTTTCGCATGTAGATTCACACTTTCTACATATGTCTCTCGACGTCGTCTCTCAGGATATTCTTCTGGTAATTTCTTGCTTTTATAACTCTGTCCTGAATAACAATCAAGAAGCCTTCGGTTTCGGGGTACAGATAGCCGTCGGTAAGCCATTTTAATGAATTTTCTATGTCGATGTGGTCTGGCTGTAGCATTTTTGGAAAACGGCCCTGTAAAGCATGTTCGATCCACTTTATCCGGAGCTCCTCTCCTATTGGTACGTTGACCGGAATAAGTTCACATCCTAGGCTCAAAGGCGTGTATCCAGCGTCCTCTCTTGCTACTGCTGTTATTAACTGTTCGTTAACAGTTTTCTTCTTAAGGAAGCTTCTTGATTAAGGCACTGATTTTTTATGTTTAATAGACCTCTCCCACCGCGTCTTCGAGACAGGTAGAGTCTGATTACTGAAGAGTTAGTGTGTAAGTGCCTGAACTTAGTTAGGAGCCGCCTGGTAAGTCGGTCGAGTTCATTGAGATCAGTAGCGGATCACTTGGCGATTCCGAAAGAGTATGTCAGCACTGGGACAGCCCACGGGTTGATGATTTTGCTAAGATTGCCTTCAGATGAAAGCGTATTCAGCAACTTGGTTACCCGGTTCTTATATTATTTTATAGTCACACTTGTCAACGTAAACAGCAGAAATTAGGCTCAGGCAAGGGGAGGAAATTCATCCTATCCCAAAACCTTTCTAACAATATGACATGTTTGTAATAATATTGCCTTTTGGAAATTTGTAATGATATTATAAGATAGTCCTAATGCCGCGATGTTCTTGGCGAATCTGGTCGTCATCATTCCCTCTGCCGAGATTACTAGGGCGTATATCTCCACCTTCTCCAGTTTCCATAGGCGCTTCAGCTCGATTGACAGATTTTCGTATTTCGCGATCTTCTCCCGTTCAGTCTTCTGAATGTTGTGGCACTGCGATGTCTATGATGATCCCTCTTCGTTGTTACTTGTTGATCAGCACAATATCTGGTCGGTTGAAGTCCACTGTTCGGTCGGTTATTATATTATTATTACAATTATAATTTGTAACAATTTTGTATTTTTTTTAACAAAATGAGATAAAACCTTCCATTTTATTGGTACACCTACTATTGTATTTTTTAACAGTTATAACCGAATCACTCTATTGGGGTTTTTTCCTTGTGCATTAAGTACCTAGATGGTTACCAATAGTTCTAGATAGCAATATTTACAAATATACGATATGTATGGAATTATTTTCAAAAAAATTACATCCAGTCCATGACATGAAACGATGCTATGCTAAACATCGTAAACAAAATACATGAAACGATGCGGTGCTATTGCTAGCACTACAACTTCCTTTTCGTAAACCAACTCGTTTATCTAACCCCACAAGAAATAACCTACAAGAATGAGGTCTGGGGATCTGGTTGGCCAAATTTTCGTCCACTTCGACCTATCGCACGCCCAAGATAATGCTTGTGCATTATCTTGGGCGTGCTTAAGTGATCAACCACTTCCGCCAAAAATGAGGAGCTCAATAAATTCAGTGAAAACGAACAGCCTGTGTTCGTTTGTTAACAGTCAGTAAAATTTTGAGTAGGTGTGGTTATGGTTAACAGTAATCTTGTGACCCAGCACAAGATACAATATTACCTTCCACAATCAAATAGGATATAATATTAAAAACGAATATATAATTTTTATCTATATAACTATAACGGACCATTCAAAAAACCGTCATCAAAGTTGGCCGAGCAAAAAAAAGACTATTTCTAGAAGAGTATTTCTTAATGTTAAGTTTATAACCTCATTTATCTGTCAAGGCTGTCACATTATTGGACAGCCATTATTTGTTTTTTGATTGTGACAGCCACTTGTCAAAAGTTTGACCACAAAGTTTCGCTTTGAGCTTCGACATAACCGCCATTTCCATCTCTCTCGTTCATAGTCAGATTTGAAGACGTTTCTTTTTAATGACTCATTAGTACTTACTTACTTAGAATACTTACATCAGAAAATTATCTAGACTGGTTGACTTATAATCTTCCTTGCAGCTAACTTTTTTCTATTGTAGATGTTAAGTTCTTTTGCTTAATCTGTTTGTTAACAATGTTTGAAATATAGGTTTTGGAACTATTTTCGTAAATTATTGGCACACATACGGTTCTGTATATTTCGTCGTGATTAAATAAAAAATTGTCTTTTCGTGACTCCTAAAAGTTTAAACAATCTTTATATAGAGACATACAGTGTTAGTTCGTGAGAATTACTATTACCACCCTAAATCTCCGTTATTTTTAGAAATGCGAAACAAAGTAATTACACGGGTAACTTATTTTTTCTGAAATTTCAGTGTTTAATTAATGTTTTTTTTTAAATCGAACACCCTGTATTTTTAACTAAGCGGAATTCAACAAATATAAGTAATACAGGGTGTTCCTTAAAAAAAAAAACAAAGCTAATTACACAGCTGCTATGTATATGTAAAAAAAACTGGACGTTTTCCACGAAACACCGAACTACTATACTTTTCTCGACGCGCGTTTCTTCGTGCCGTATGTGTCAGAAAAACTATTGAAACAAAAATATAGTCTCCTGGAGTGGGTACTGGAACCTTCATCGTAGAAACAAAAAACTGGGCGTTTTCCACCAGGAGAAGTTTAAAACTGAAGTTATAATCTTCTCCTGAATATGCCAACTTAGTTGACGAAACGCACGTCGAGAAAAGAATAGTATTTCGGTGTTTCGTGAAAAAATGTCCAGTTTTTTGTTTCTTCGCTGAAGGTTCCAATACCCACTCCAGGATACTATATTTTTGTTCCAATAGTTTTTCTGACAGCACATCCTGTTATTTCAGAAAAAATAAGTTAGCCTTGTAAAATTTTTCTTCGTAGCTTTAAAAATAGCGGAGAAAAGAAATGTGGGAATTCTAA
This sequence comes from Aromia moschata, assembly GCA_029963805.1. Lineage (NCBI taxonomy): Eukaryota > Metazoa > Arthropoda > Insecta > Coleoptera > Cerambycidae > Aromia > Aromia moschata. The sequence continues at coordinate 86,295 of JAPWTK010000370.1, read as the reverse complement.
TGTTTTAGGGAAACTTCCATATGTTTTAGGGAAATTTATTATTTATCTACACTTTTTACAGGTTTTGTCTTTCTTTACGAAACAGCAATACATTCTTCTGAAAGTTTGAGGGTGAAGAAAAAAGTAATAAAATTTGAGACGAAAAAAGTTTTGCTTAATAGTTTTTTCTTTATGGTTTGTACGTACCTCTATGAGTTTCCAGATCTTATTATTTCTGTCTAGTGGCGCAAGTCTTATATCAGCCTTACAATACCTGCCCTTAATTTCCACACATCTTTTGTAGTCACTCATTTCATATATCGGTGGCAATAATTTGTAATCCTCCTCTAAAACAAACGTTTAAGGGTGAACCTATTTCATACAATTATTCAATGAAATTATGTTTGAAATAAAAATATCGGAAAAAATTACGTAGAAAAAAAAATAACGGAAAAAAATATGAGGATATCAAAATATTTTATATAAATATTATTCTGAGAGGGTACTGGAACCTTCAGCATAGAAACAAAAACCTGGAGGTTTTCCACGAAACACCGAACTACTACACTTTTCTCGACCCGCGTTTCGCCAACCAAGTTGGCATCTTCAGGAGAAGATTAAAACTGTTTAAGTAAGTTTTAATCTTCTCCTGAAGATGCCAACTTGGTTGGCGAAACGCGGGTCGAGAAAAGTGTAGTAGTTCGGTGTTTCGTGGAAAACGTCCACTTTTCTTTCTTTTTTTATATATAAATATTATATTGTAAATATTTTTGTCTGGTAACAACTTGAATATTTAGTAATATAGACACACAGGGTGATCGATTGAAAATAAGTTGCTGTTAGTATAAGATGCTGAAAATTTAAAATACATCTTAATAAACAAAGAAAAATGATCCTGTATAAACCAAACTAGAGTATGTCAATTTCTGTAGAGTGACGATAAAATAATAATAAACAATTTGCCTAAATGTAATTCTCTATCATTGTGTGTGCAATAGATGTTAGGTTAGTGACCAACTGCTTCGGAGCTACTCTTCCAACATCAATAACATAGATATTCCTAGATATCTAGAGATAATCTGACTGCACGTAAAGGACCACGCATCCACCTTATGAAAGAAAGTCCCCATGACCCCAAAGTCCAAAAGGGCCTTATTCACCCTGTACGGAGGGTAGAAAGGGGAAAATAAATTAGTAGTAAATACATGTGTACCGATGCCACATTTAAACAAATATCTTGCCAGGATAATAATAATAATAATAATAATAATAATAAATAAGTTTATTGAAAAGGCAAAACAGTACAAGTACAGTATCCCTTTTCAAAAGGAATGTGTGTCAACATAGTTGATTTACAACACTTCCACGAATTCTTACATAAAAACAGACTAAATTAGCTATGAGATATAATATGTGATATTACAAATATAATATGTTATATTACAAACGGTTATGTACTAATAACAGAAAACAAATGGTTAAATAACAGATTTATTAGAACATACCCATATCAATATATTCCAGATTAGAAGAAAGTATGTCGTCTTTTAATTTTTGTTTTATTGTTTCCACTGACAAATTGCGATAGCGAGTTGGTAGAGTGTTAAGAACATATGCAGCCATGTACGAAAAAGAAGATTTGAACAATTCATTTTTATATGGAGGAATGGAAACCTTACTTCCTATCTGTCTTAAATCCCTGCTGTGAATGTCAGAACGCCAGTTAATTTTTTTATATAAATATTCAGGTCTTTTGGTCTTTACAATATTTAGAACAAAACCAACAAAGTGTATAAATCTCCTTTCAGACATGTTCAATAAATTGAAATTACGTAAATAAGGATTAATATGTCCAAACTAAGATATCTTCCACAACTGTTTTGTATTTTCTGTAGACGATATTTATCCTCTTGCACGAGACAAGGACCATATATTACGTCTGCGTAATTTAAATAAGAAAGAACCTATCGGGAAACGAGTTCAACAAAAGCTACTTTGTTGTTAAGTGAGGGATTTAGGGGACCATAGAATGGTTACCTTGAAGGTAACTTTCAAGGTATTTTGAAGGTCAACATTCGTTTTTATGAATATGAACCCCTATTTTAGATTTCGGATCCTGAAGGAGCGGTTATCATAATCATAACATAGTATAAAACAAAGTCGCTTCCCGCTGTCTGTCCCTATCTACTACCTATGTATGCTTAGATCTTTAAAACATACGCAACGGATTTTGATGCGGTTTTTTTTAATAGATAGAGTGATTCAAGAGGAAGGTTTATATGTATAATACATGCATAATATAGTAGAGAAACACTGATAATTTTAGAGGTTTCTAATATGATGTCGTAAACCGGGCGAAGCCGGGGCGGGTCGCTAGTACCTACTATATATATATTAAAATACGTAGTTAGTTTATTTAGAGGCCGTTTAGGCTCATTTAGGAGCCATCCCCAATCCACCTAAATTTCGTCCAAACGTACTTATGCAATTTTGAATAATCCAATAACGCAGGTCTTTAATTTAATTTCAAGAGAACATTGGTATTTACTACTGATTTATTGCCTTATACAGGGTCAATAAGGGATTTTGGTGTGATCCTTTAAACTAATGCAGTTTGGAATCTCACTAAGCAATAATAGGAATATTCTTAAATCTAAAAAAGTCTACACAAGGAATTATACATATTTTTAACTCACCAGACAAAGTTAGATGTCCCTTTGAGAAGGGCCATACGTAGATCACAGAGATTATAAATAGTTGTAGGAACATCTTCGTCGCAATAGATTGTTGTAGTCGACCGTAAACTAAAAATTAAAACACACTTTACAAATTGCTTCTTACTTGTTGTTGTGTTGTACGTATTTATGAAGATTCTGGCATTTTGCTTTATTATTTACTCTTTTTTTTTTGTAATATTTTCACTTTTTGTGCGCGTATGTCAGCTACCTATGTACGAATAAAGAACTAGTTAAACACTCTCAATACGTTTACGCTCTTACAGATGAATTGTTGAATCTGGGGAGATATATTCATTAGATATTTTTTCTTACTTCCAATTTTCTTCATGACGATTTAATAAAAAAATTCTTGTTGCAAGGATGTCATTAATAAACGGCAATGAATGTATACATACTATATTCCCTATTTTTGCACTTTTTTTAAAAAGGTAACTGTACAATACTGTTTTAGTTGAATAAATTTGCAGTTTTATTTGATTAAATTAATCAGTAACTTATGACTATGTCAAGGATTTTACTGTAATATAATGATTTTGTGTATTAAAATAATAATTTGTTTTCTTTTTCATATCTCGAAATATTTTTTTTTCAGTTTTCACAACAATTAATGCTTTTGTATTATATAACTATGACGATAATAAATCACCACTAAGAGAATATAAAATTAAAAAAAAAGTAGAACTGTTGAACTATAAAGCATTAACAATTTCCAGATTATACTACTAGTGTTAATCAGTTTTCATGTTCATGGATAAACTTTGCAGTGTTTTTGTCAGCAAATAATATTAAAATAGAATTGCAACATACAATGATTATTTAATTATAAAATAATCTCTACAAGAAATTTCTTCAATGACGATAGTAGTGGTTTAAGACTTAGGGTTGAAAAAAATTACCTTAACTCAGAGCACGCAGAACTTCACCATTCCACCAACCTTACGGCAAAATGTTCCTGGATGGATGAACACTATTCGCATTCAATAAAACAGACGATTGACTGGCAAGATGAAAGACAAACTGGGAAATGAACATAACTAATGAATAATGATATACACTTGGATCTCCTTTAACGTTAATTGCAAATACATGACTTATATGACTGAACGGTAATAAAAAATAAATTGTGTTTTTACGTGGGAAGTCTAATAATGTTGGAGTAGTAGCCTTAGTAATTTAATTATATACATACATACATATGTAATAAACGTGATATTTTTAATGTACAACTACTACAGATCTATGAGAAGTATTTGAAAGAATTTGAAAATTTCATACTTCGGTATTTTTTAATTCCCAGAAAACTGTGGTTATCAGTGATCACACGGCGTTGTCTGAAAGCACACTAAAATATGCACTGTCCCTATTCACTTTCAAAACATATTAGCAGCGTTAGAACCTTTATGTTAAACACACGCAGAAACCGAAGTTCGATATAAGTACTTATGATTAGAACTGATTGTATATATCAATAAACATAACATATAATTACGTTACACCTTAAATTGATCATAGTATGTAACCTGCTCGCCAATAGAGTTGATTAATTTAAAGAAATTAACTAATAACGATGTAAAAAAAAACTCTTTTAAACACGGTAATATTTCGAGTGGATTGCCTGACTATTACCCAGAAACATCGTGAATGAAACGACAGAAAGTGAAATTAAAAAAAAAGAATTGTTTTCGGTTTTTGCATATAAACCTTTCCATCTGGAACAAATTCCAGTATATGAGTAATCCCCAGCTACAACTAACTGTAGAAATAATAATAGAATTAATATTTAATAGAAAAGGAAGCATTACAAAAGAAAAAAAAGTGGATAAAGGAAAGTGATTTATTTTAACAATGGTAACTGTATATATTCTATAACAGACTGTATATATTCTATAGATGTTCGGTAAATTTAAGTAATACATGGTTGCTTCACTTAAATAAAAAAAGACAATGAAATTAATCATGAACTTGAGAAATAAAACATGAAAATGAAGGATTAATAATTCGTATTGGGCCACAAATTTCTCAGAAATGGAAATTTAAAAAAATAGTGTTTATTATTATTTATTATTATTCTTATTATTCTATAACAGACTGTATATATTCTATAGATGTTCGGTAAATTTAAGTAATACATGGTTGCTTCACTTAAATAAAAAAAAGACAATGAAATTAATCATGAACTTGAGAAATAAAACATGAAAATGAAGGATTAATAATTCGTATTGGGCCACAAATTTTTCAGAAATGGAAATTTAAAAAAATAGTGTTTAAAAAAAAGCTTTTCAAATTAAAATACCTTTCTAATGATGCTGTAAAACTCTAAAATGCATTTACGTTTTTGGAAAAAAAAATGTTTGAAGCGTAGGGACATTTTCTTCATCTATGCCAAATTCAAGTCTCAGGCAGTAGGAACTTAATAATTTCCACAGACTACAATTTCCTTTAGCCTCTTTCGAAAAAAAAATCGTGGTGTTCTACATAAAACACTGTACATTAACAGGTAGGCCCAGTAATGTACATTTTATACAAAACATGTAAGTACAGGTCACTTTGTACATACTTATCTCCTTAATCCAGAATGGCATTTTTTTGCGAACAATTTCAAGTAATCGTTGACCTAATTTATTTAATTCTTCTACAATATCCTGCATAAAGTTTGCAGCATATGCGATTTGTTTAATACTTGCATATCGAAACAGTTTTTGGTAACGATTACTCTACAATAACTTAAATGTTAAAAACATTAGTAGTCAACAAGGAACTAAAAAAGTTATTAAAAAATGTGTTAAGGTGTACATTTTAGTAAAATATGCTAATATTAAAGTAATTATTGAGAAAATAATAAACATTCGTTTACTTTATTTATACGTTTAAAAAAAATGTTTACTTTGAGATAGTATATTAACAGCTGTAAGATTCGGTATGAAAGGTAATAGACCACGCCTGTGATGGGTATAATCAATGCTGTAGTTTAAAAAAATGAAAATTTCGAAATGAAAAAATTAAAATTTGGAAAAATGTCAAAGGAAAAAGTTACTTTTTAATAATTTACCCACAAGTTTCAACTCTCTAGTACCTACAACTTTGTTTTTTAATACTGGTATACTTTTGTCCTTTGGGTTATTCGATTTTAGGTATAAAATCATTTATTTACATACATAGGTGTCTCGAACTCACCTTTCGATTTTTTTTTTGTAAATATGGATGTAGATAGATTTTTTTAAGAAAATAAAAACACATTATTAAAACATCACTATAAGATGATATCACTATGAATTTATCAGTACCAGATAAGTACACAACCTACTAAGTAGTACTTTTTTTAGTATTCAGATAATCCCATAATCTCAACCTCAGAATTTGAGCTTCACTGGTTCTCATACAGATGATACGGCTGCGCTTAGTCTAGTTGATCTGTGCGTTTACATGAACATTGACTGCGTATAAGGAATGAAGGCTTACTTCTGCTACCTAGGATAACATTTATGTTTAACAACCCAGAATTTTCGCTTTCAATCATACCATGGACAGTTGTTTCGTTCTAATGGAATTCATCAACGTGATGACGGCCAGAGAGCGAAAAAACGTTTGCATTATTTGCATTATTATCTGAATAAGTGCATAGAATAAACTTCAAGTGAAAGTGGGTTTCTTGATTTCGCCTTTTGGCCGTCAACTTATGTATTCAAAAAATACCAATTTACAAAATTATATTTTATACTGCCAAATTTTTTAATTACGGCAATTACGGAAAATCTTAGCTATAAATTCCGCGAACCATGAATATTGGTGAGCAGTATATGCAAGGATATGCTTACTTTTATCAAGGTGCAAATTCGTTCTGGCTTGCCAATTTTTTTCCATTGTTAAAAATGTATTGTGAAAAAAGGAGACAAGTGCGTACCTTTCAAAGGTGAATGAAAGTATATTATTATTATCATTATGTATATGTTGATTCCGGATTACGAGGATTATTCCAACAATAATTTAATAAATTTGTTGCAACAAATATTTGGAAATTTAACATTAACAAACAGAAACATTAACATTTAAACTATTTAGCAATTTTTTGCATTGATTATGACACTGAACGTCTGTTCCACGAACTGGTTTAGAAAAAAGTGAGCGTTACCTATAACGACGGTTTATTTTTTTAACAAGGTTTAAAATAGAATTTTTATGACGATAATGCTTATTCATTTCATAAATATAAGCTGGATTGGATCGGATTAAAAGAATATAGGTACGGTGTGTCTCTTAATTTATGTGTGTACCTATGTAATTTCGTTTTACTTTTATGGCGTATGGTGTAAGTAGTTGAAACATCGGTCATCGGAAGGTTCTTGAAGGATTATCAATAGTTCCGTTTCCAAGGTCGAGCTGACGAGAGACAAGATGGTGTACGATGTCGATTAAATTGCGGTGACCGCCAAATAGGTCACAGGCAGAAAAAAATCTCATTAACGTGATACTATCTATTTTAATGCGGAGAACAAAAGCAAGTGATAAACTTTTTCAGTGCAAATATTGTGTACATTGCAAATATTGTGCAATAAAGAACACTTGTGTGGTAAACGTAGTAGTAGGTACTTATAAGACTTTTCAGGGGAAAAACACTGACGGTACCTATAAAAAATCGTTTTGTTTTTAATCGTTTCCATTTTCAACTTTGCATTTGCAATGTTATAGTTTATTCTTAAGTTCATTCTTAAGGTACGGCCTCATGCAGTCGCTAGTCGCTCGCATAGATAAAAGAAGAGATAGATGGAACTCTCTCATAGAATTAAATGAAACCGTGAAGCGCCATCTCTTGAATTGGTCTCAAACTAATTTTAACTAATATGGCGGATGGCGCTATATTCAAAAAAATATTCAAAAATAAAATACAGTTTGCGGACTCTTTAAGAGTTCCATTATGGACAAAACGTATATATGTATATAAGAATAACATTATCATACTTGGTTACATAAAGTTTTTTATCCTTATCTAGAATAAACTAAATATGATTTTGCTATTCTTGTCATATAATATATATACGTTTCGTCCATAAGGGAACACTTAAAAAAGTCCACAAACTGTATTTGAAACCGTTCCTCCGACATTAGAAATAATGTCTAAAAAATAAATTTTAAAGACATGCTGTGATGAAAAAGGAGGATATTTGAGATATTGAAACCATTAAATACCAAAATCAATTGTTTTAGATGTAAGATTCCTTTATTCACAACCACATTTATACGCATTCACAATCACATTTATACACAAGACACAATCACATTTAAGTATAAATTATTTCCAACTAGCCATTTATATAATCTAAAAAAAGTAAAGGCATAACTTTCTTTACATGAAGTTTGATTTATAACACACATCTGGTACCAGTTCTAGTTCTCCTTCTTTTAATGTAATATTAACTCAACTAATTTCTGTCTCAAATAAGAATATATAATACCCAATAAACAAATAAAACACAAAATAAATTAACACATGGAAACAAATTAAACACAAAACTACAAAACTTAGGTTTGTTTTGTTTTTACTTAGAACCAATTCAATCGATACGCCCAGATAAATATTGACGTAAGAACATAACGCAAATTATAAATATTAAACATTTGGGCGCATGGACTGAACTAGTTCTTCAGGACTACCAATCTCTTTTTTTTTAACAGTACCAACTATACATAACTAACTAAGCTGGTTGCGCCTTCTATAGAGTTGGTCTCATACTAAATATCACATTTCAGGTAGGCTCATAAGAGTGAACAGCCCCTGGTCGCTCGTTTTCAGCGACAAATGAGGTCACGTGGTACGATTTTGAATTTTCTGCCATTTTAAGAATCGCAGCGACACAGTTGGAAAAGTTGAACTTTGTCGCTGGGAAAGGAGTGAAGAAATAAATCCGGGTCGAAACATCGATATGAAATAATCGATAGATAACCTTTAAATAATATAAACAACTACATACAATACAATGAGTGTGCATTGTTATTCTGTTTACTTTTATTATTGCTATTTAAATCGGTCGCTGCGATTCTTAAAATGGCGGAAAATTCAAAAATCGTACCACGTGACCTCATTTGTCGCTGAAAAAGAGCGACTAGCGACTGCATGAGGCCGTACCTTTATTGTATTAAGAATGGTGTCTCCAAATTTCGAGTGAAAATATTTTTTCGCAAATCGACGGAGACCTACTTGGAAAAATGTCGTCATAACGGTATAACGGTATTGTTCCAAGCAGGTAAAGCCGGCGCCACATGATGTGTTCAACGTTGGCTCCAACGTTGGTTCCAACGTTGGTTCCAATGTTGGCTCCAACATTTGCCGCAGTAGCATTTGGCAAATATATCTGCTACAGTGGAGGCAAATGTTTGATACCACATTGGACTGAACGTTGGCGTTTACATTCGTGAATCGACATCAGTGTCGTACTACAACGGCAATATGGAAGTCGAAGATATTACTACCGCTGGAATTGCTACCGCTACGCTCAAATAAATATTTTTGCCACCACTGATTCAGTCTGAAACCATCAAATCCCTGCCGTGTGTGCCTTAGCCGTGTGGCCGTGTATCGAACAACAGGTGTGCTTCGAACGTTGGAAGGATCCTTTGACGCGGGTCAATTTTACCGACAACAGCCCGAACGTGGGGTACGTCCAACGCTGGATACATAGTCCAATCAACGAGCAAAAGCCCCCATGTAAATTGGTCACTAATTGTTATCAGCCAACAAAAAATATGGTCGTATAGAGAAAAAAATTTAAGAAAGATGGCGTTTTTTGCGACTCGAGTTTTAATGGCGAACATAACCAAAAAAATTCGCAAAAGTCAAAAAAAAAACATTTTTTTGCAAATAAAAAAAGCTTCAAGTCCTACACAAGAAAGTTAAATTAGAAAGTTGTAGGTCTTAAAAATGCGCGTCGAATGAGATGTGAACGAAAAAAATCGGTTCATAAACGTTTGAGAAAAATTTAAGAAAACGTAAAAATTCGCGTTTTCGTATTTTTGCTGTATAAATTCCAATTTTGTTTGAACAGACTTCTTGTTAGCTAGAAATACAGCCCAAGACAAGCGGAAGATGACCCTTTTATCAAAAATTCAAAAAAGTTTTATTTTTTCGAGATAACGATTTAAAAAAAAAGACGTTTTCAAAAAATCAGCTTTTACAGAGACAAAAATGATCGTACAGAAACGATCGTGGGCTCATTTTATTCGCGAATACTTGTACTTTCATGCTATTAAAAAATCAAAGAGCTTTTATTTAATTTTTGCATAAAAAAATGCTTTGTAAAATTGTATCATTTTTTCGAACCGTTTTTTTTCGAATAACTTTTTTAATTTTGGTTTTACATTTTTGGCCGTTGCATATTTGAAAACTGCCATTTAAAACACGCATTTAAAAAAAATGAAAAAATGAAGGTCCTATCATCGCGCTCGCAAAATTACCTTTTCCTCAGCTTAAAAAAAATTATCTCGGCACCCTGAGGTCGTAGGACCTATTAAAAATGTTTTATTATCCAACTACAAACATATTCATGTAGGTATGTGATGACCTTGATAACAGAATCCCCAAATTTTCATCACTTTTTCCACTCCACTTTTTTTAATGATTGTAAACAAATAAAAAGCAGGGTTATTATCAAATAGGTTTATATACTCTGAACCCCTATTATTTCACCTTCGCTTAATTCACATCCTCTCTTATTTCACCACGTTTCCCCCTAGTATTTCACGAAACCGTCCCGCTTAAGTCGCCACCTGTAAAAGTTTTAGAACTACGTTTGGAAATTGGATTCTCGCATGAATATGTACAATTTTTATTGAAAAAAAATGATTGTGTAATACATTTATTGATTTAAAATAGGTTAGGTGTCTTTTAAAAATATTTAATCTTTAAAATATTCATTCAAGTGGAAAATTGAACTTTGTCACGCACGACTGGGTATACTTACGGTTATGATCGCGACTTAAGAGAGGCTAAATTTCGCGACTCAAGCGAGGTAATGATGCACGGATTTGGCGACTTAAGAGGGGTTCGAGTGTACCTACTCAAATAATGGGCGCTACTTTGCTTTGCTGTTTTTAATCATTTTTTATCCTCCAATTTATTGGGTTCGAATATTAACTCCCAGAGTTAGAGTTAACTATAATCCGTGTTTTTTTTTTTTTGGAAAATTGATTGTCTACTAGGAATTGATTCGTTTTCAAACAGTCAAAAAGCACAAACCATGTGGTGGTTATTTTTTCTTATAATCTGTTTTTAAGTTAAAAAAACAATAACTTTACTGGCAGAAAGAATCACTAAAAACACAGAACAATTTATTCTTTATAACATAAGATAATAACCACAAAAAAATAAAAATAATTAGATAAACCATCTGCGCATGTCGAGTCAAATGGAACCCTACATTTTTGCCGAGTTAAAACAGTTAACTCCGTTTTTTTAGAGTAATATTATTAGACAGCAATATTTGAGTTACCAATTGACTCTTGTTATATTTTTCGAATGCGAAAATATTTTAAGACTTTATTCATTTCAGTTTATATTCGAACCTAGGTGTTCGGGATAGTTAATAGATGAATAGAAATATGCGTGATTGGTTGTTTCAAATTCTGCAGCCAATCAGAGCAGTGGTGCCAAATTCAGGTACAAAATGTCATGAAGTGCGAAACTCATATATACTGAATACATTAAATTTTGAATTTTTAATAACAAATTTGTAATATTTTTCTTATATTTTATTTTAGCCCCCCCCCCCATTAGTCCCAATGTAAGGGCGAAGAAGAGTAGGAGATTTTTACAGAGAGCTTCATCCACTAAAATTTACGTTAAACATTTTTAGTTGACCTATTTTCAATATTAGAGTATTCTGTATCGCATTTCCGCACTTTCCCACTGTCTTCATCATAAATTCAACCACGAATTTAGAACCGAGTTTGATGAGACATCGTTGAGTGACCTACAGTCATATAAAACGAAACAGATGGCGCCAGATTTTTGGTAGAGTTCTACTTCAGAAGGCGGAAAGTTGAACCGCACTGAACAATTTTTTCGAAGACTAAGTTACTTGGAGCTTTAAGAACAGTTTCCTGATTTGGTTTGAATATCGACTGATGATGTATAGGTTTTATTTTCGCCACAACTGTTTAGAGAAACACGAAGTGTAGAACTAAAGAAAGGTAGTGACCGTCCTACAGTACAAACGGAGGAGCATCAAGTTATGAATTATCAAGTTAAGAAAATGTGCGTCAAGTTTTGGACTATGCTCCCAAAAACTTCTAGTGTGTCTGCTGGCACCTGCTATACCATTAAAAAATAGGTACACTTGTTTCCCTACCGTTTAGCGTAAAATGAGAACTTTAAGAGGAACGAGGAGTCGATTACCTTCGTAGGGTTACCATGTAAATACACGGTATTTACACGGTAACGCTACGGTATATAGGTAATAACCTATATGAATATATAAGTCGAAGGACAATTGAGAATAATTGCTACAATATGTATACTTCGGGCAAGACGGTATGTCACACTGCCTGTGAAACAATGATAATATTACAGAATATTTTCGATAAACGCTTGGTAAATTCTGAACATGAATTTCCTCCAAGAACATGTGACATAACACCACGTGATTTATTTTTGTGGTCACACCTAAAGAAAGTGTTTTCTGTTGTATTTGAAAACCAAATCACCAAATTGCCTATAATTCAAGCTGTGAAAAATGTGTTTACACGTGAGTCATTCAGCCATATTTTGGTTGGGTAAAACAGGGTTTTAACTCCACAGCCAATATGAAGTTAAATTTATTTGACTTCTCGTTACTTTCATATATTCGTTGTTTGTGAATAAATGACTAAAATGCAGCACACAGTACCATTTGCTGAATTACGTAAAATGGTCTTTTAGGATTTGACGAGAATTACGTAATGTCTATTATACACCTACTACATATTTATAGTGGATCCTATACCTATGTATGTAAATATCTTGTCTTTTTGTTTCTTTACCTCCTATTTCGCAGAACTGTATAATTAGACATATAAAGTAAACTGTATGACTGATTTAATAAAAAACTAATAAATAATAAACCGAAATAGTGTCTATTACGCCTTAGCTTAGTGGGTACATGTTGATAACTTAACTTTTATTAAAGTGTTAAAGTAAATAAATTAAGTATTTAGTAGAATAAAGTAAGTATTTGAATTTTGTTAAATGAAGGGAAACCATAGATTTTAGTTATGAACGAAACTAATTAGAAAGGGGTAATTTGAAAGAATGATTTCTCTTCAGAACTCCCATTTTGTACGGATGTTTACAAATTACAGCGTTTTAGAAGAGCTAAGGTTTTACTAGGAACAATATGCCTGTAATTAATTACAAGTCCAACTGATTTGTATACATTTTGTTGGGGGAGTAATATAAATAAATATAAATTAGTTTAATGTTAGTCATCCATTTAGTGCACCAAAATTAACAGAATGACTAATATTAGATTGATTATACTTACTGAAATAATATCCCCCACTATTTCAACTTTAGCAACTGTTCAAGTTCGTAACTTTTATGTTTTAAACACTAGTAATTCTAGTAATCATTTAATATGTTCAGGAGGCTGATTAGTGTAACTGTGTACTGTAATAATTGTGAAAACGATTTATGAAAATTAAAGTTCATTTAAACGAAGGCATTCATCGAAATTTATTTTCACAAACTGCTTCTTTCATCTTACTGTTCTTGTGTCAGTTTTTAATTTATTTTAATTTTCAGCTAGTAACTAACAAGTAACACTACCCAAGTGGTAAATGCCGATTTTAAGACTTTTCAAAAACTTTCATTACATATGTAGAAGTCACTTTAAACCATTTTTAGCTGCCCGTTTTGATTTTTACTTAGGGTATTCCAACATGTACAACCAAAAAATTTGAAATTTTTCGGGTCTGTAAGATTTTATGTCGGTCATATTGGATCCACCATCTTGAATTACGTGAATCTGAACTCGGACTCGTAATCAGCGACCCCGAAAACATATAGGTGGTGTACTATGTTGGGACTGTTTTTTACATGTTTGACCTTAAAATGACCTTGACCGAGATCTGATTGGAATCAAACAGACCCCGAATTCAGATTCAGCAACCCCAAAAACGTGAAGATGTGACGAACCTTGCACAGAATGTAACTTTATTATTGCTTTGTCTTCTTTGAATAACTAAAAAAGTTTTTAAGAATCCTTTGAGTATTTTAGATACTTTAAAGTATCTTAGTAAGTAACTAAGATACAAAATTATTTCAGAAATGATTCAGCTACATTTTGCCAGAAAAGTAGAAAAGTTACAGTAACTTAATTAGTAAAAGTATTTAAAATCTAATGTAGTCAGCTTTGGTAGTACACTGAGCTTGTTGTCATTAGACAAAAAAATGTATATTTATACAAAAGCTTTATAAACTGCTCGTCAATATCAGCTTAACACATTTTAGATTAGCACTTTTGCGTTCTATTAGAGTCAGAGACTTGCGGTTTTTAATTTTCGGAGCCTATAGGATTGGTTTTGCGTGATTTGACCTTTGTTGGGCGAATCAATTGATCCTAATGTCGTTTAATAAACTGGTGTGGGGTGCCACAACTCATTTTACCCTTCGACAACTCAAGCACCCCTCCAGATCACATCCACACCGACCCCCTACTCATTCCCCTCTGGTCCAGCCCCTGTAGAAGGCTGGGTGGGATGTCGTTTTGTCTCAAATTCATGTCATGGCATTACTTGAAGGCTCTCGAAGGTGGCGGAACACACTGGGGATGGCCGATTGGAGCACCAAAAGTGATGTTCCAACTCCAATCCACCCTCTGAAAATTTGCTGCCCTTAGGGGTTGTAAGCATTTACAGTGGGTCCCGTCAACTTCAAGAGCCTTTAAGTAATGCCATGACATGAATTCGAGACAAAACGATATCCCATGCAGCCTTCTCTAGGGGCGGGACCAGACGGGGTGAGTGGGGCGTCGGTGTGAATGTGACCTGGAGGGGTGCTTGAGTTGTCAAAGAGTGAAAGTGTCACCCAAATTCAATTTATTAGACCGCATTAGGCTCAATGGATTCGCAAAACAGAAGTCAAACCACGCAAAAACCCTGCGTAAATGCAAAGGGGTGGCTTACGGGGTCTGGAAATGGGTTGAAGAAATGGGACAGCGACCAAATACACAGAACTCATTAAGGAGGTCTTAATTTGTGCCAGGATGGAGTTTTTATCCGACGGCGTCCTCCTTAGTCTATCCTGTATGTCTCATTGCCGTTAAAATTTTGCAAATTCAAATTTCTACATGGGGTTGCTTTGTGATGTGTGGACGGCGAACCGTTCAAGTCACAACGTAGCGCCTTCGGGACATTCACACCAGTCCTATAGGATACCAAAAATTAAAAACCGTAAGTCTCTAACTCGAATAGAACGTAAATGGCGCTAATCTAAAAAGTGTTACGCTAATTTTGACGAGCAGTTTATTTTAGTAATGGGAAAACGCTATATTAGGGAAGAAGTACATATAATAAAAGCCGGAACCATTTTTTGGAATTGTGCCCATTACAACATTTAGCTAGGGACTTGAAAACTCTTGAGCATACAACTGTTTTTCGATAAAATTTGTTCGAGATTATTTTAAGAGTAAAAGCACGCGAGCATATGCACTATTTCTCTATTTTGTTCGGTTCTATTCTATCTAAAGACGTCAAATAAATCAAGAAAACATTCTAAAATGGTTTTTCGGCTTCGGACCGGGTCGATGCGTTGCGCCGGGACGCCAACGTCGGCTTTTCTAAAATAGACGTCGGTTCATCGTCATTTTTAACAGAGTAGATTCATATTTAACGTCTTCTAGTTAGTTGTGTTTTAGTTCTGTTACACGAATTTCCACCAAAACAATGGCCTACAGCTGGGATAACAGAGTAGCTTTCGTGGTTAAATATTTGTATGGTATGTAAGTCACTTTTATTCTTCCACGATGTTTTTTTTTTTATACTTAGGTGACACTTGTTGAACGTGAATTTCGTCCTAATTTATATGTACTTACAGTTAGTTCGATTTTTGACGGAATTGTCGCGATATTTGATATATGAATGCCTTGGAACATTAGCTATCAGTTTACGTTTTAGAAATTTTCTATTCAAGTTTGATATTTCTTGAATTTGAATTACTTAATAAAAGCCCATTTTTATCATCACAGTGCCATGTAAGAATGTAAAGTGATTTTGATTAAATCTTGGTTTATAAGCTTATTAGCAATATTTTTGTTCATGCAGTGAAAAATTCGAGCTAAGCAAAATTGACTTATTATTAGTCTAAAAAGAATAAAGATTCAAGATCAATAACATTTTGGACACAAAAAACACTCGTGTTGTTCCCATATTGTTATTTCCTATCTGTTTTAGATGTAAGGTCAGTGCATGTAATACAGTGAGGACGTAAAAAATAATTTAGTGAGGAACTTTTTCGAAAATTTTCACAAAAAATGCTTGAGAACAGGTCGATTTTGTTTGACAAATAGACACATTTATCAGTAACTGTAATTTCAAGATCGTCTTTTGTTTTCGGGTTATAACGTCATTGCTAATTTTTTTAAATGATACAATTTTTGTCATTTATTTGATTCTGCATATATAATCAGCAACGAGTCATTAATTTCATTATACACCCACATTTTGAAGGTTGCTTAAATTCTTATAATTTTTGTACTACAGTATTGACCTTTTTTTGCTCCTGTAGGATTACGGCTTGTGAAATTATGTATCTAATAAGCCCAAGTTGAAGGTGATATGTCGATTGTGTGAAAATATATCTCTAAAAAAGTATAATTGCGATGTTTTCAAAACATTTTTAGGGATCTTTAAGGATTTCTTTTTAATATTAGAAGCAAAAAAAATGTTAATATTGCAGTACATAAATTATCAGAAGTTAAGCAACCTTTAAAAAGTGGGCGTATAATGACTTTTGTTGCTGACTGTAAATAGGTAGGAGTGTAAAAAAAGCTACTATGTTGAAAAGAAATTTGACTTTAAACGTATCTAAGCTATTTTGGACCAGCAACATAAAAATAAGTCGTCCAAGAAATATCGGTCAGTGGCGTGGGTATGCAGGGGTAAGAAATACACGCGCATGTAATTTAAAAGACGCTTAAAAATACGGTTTATTCTTTCATTATCATAGAGTTTTATAGTGTCGAGCCCTGCGTTGTAACACAAATTTTCGAGCTTTATTAATAACACGAGTAACAATATTCTTATGCTTTATTTTTTGTCAACTTTATTCTATTTTGTCAATACAGTTTTAAAAATTATTGTTTTGAATATTAAATGTATCTGTTATTGAAAATTCTGGCATTTGTTCAACTTCTCAGATAGTTTGATTACGACTTTGATGTCGAATATCTCAAAAGTTTCCTTTTCAGCATTTTACTTTTTTATAGTTTGCTATATAGAAAATGATCCTTATTTTTCGGATCAAATCAGTTTATGCAATTATTTTCAATAGAAAAATGTTCGGATTTAAGATGGTCCAAATTAACAATTTCTATGGCTTTAGAAAACGGTTTAAAAATGTTTTACCTAAATATATCCCATATATTTTAAGAGAAAATATTGATTAAATGTTAAATATGTCTTCAGTAATGATGTTGAGATACTACTTGTTATTTATTGCGGGTAGATACATATGTTCCATCTTGTAGTATTTACAATTAATTGAATAAAAAAGTATGTTTTAGAAAAACCCTTTGAAAAAACATAAACAAATGCTATCAGTAATTTTCGTCAAAAAATTACATTGTATATTTAAGGATCATCATGTAAGGAAATAAATCCTCATTAAACAAATTTAGATAAAGTTTTACATAAAATATAAAATGTATTTCTCATTACGTTATTATAGTGGCAACATATTCCTGACGTAATTAGTAATTACTTTTCTTCTAGTACTGTAAATATTATTTATTTTTCTTGGCACCAATTGCTCGAATGAAAAATAAATTGAGAACAATAGGTCACTTTTTCGCCACAGAAATAGAAAAATATTAGCAGATTTTTAAAATTAGTTTATAGGTTTATGGGTTAGTTGTTCAACAGGTACGTTAGAGTACGTATACAGGGTAATGCATTAATAAAATGGTATACTAATTTTATATACGTAGTTTATCCGAAAATGTTCTATACATATATGCAGAAACCCCCAATTATCTAATCCTAAACCCCCTAATAAATATAATTACTTTCATTATTATCTTCAGCTTCTCAGTTTCATACAATTTACGAAACCAGAAAAAATACTAATCATAACAAATTTTTAAAACTGTAAATTATATCTGGTAAAGATAAGGTACAGTCTAAACTTTTGAATGGAAATAGATACGCGTTTCGAGTTTTCACTGTTGCAGATGGGTCGAAATTTGGAGACTTTTGGGGACTTTCAGCATTTTTCACGTTTTTCTATAGTCACCTAGAACCTGAAATATATAGGAATATTCAAAAGTTGTTGAGTGTACCATCTCTTCGTAGACCATTCCGTATACTTAGGTTATGATTTGTAAAGGTTTTAATACGAATATATTAACGTGATTATTAAAACTTACTGCACTTGCCTATAAAAAATCTGAGACTGTATCTTACCATCAAATTAGGTTTACTGAAACATGGTAACTGAAGGTAAACTGAACTACTGTTAACTGTAGTTAACTGAAACTACTCATAGTAGATTTTTTACACTCTACCTATCTAAATAATAGTAAAATTTAATTGTTTCTGATTCCACAAGACTGAGCATTCATATTAAAACGTATTTTCATTTCCTCATTAATGTAAAAACCATGAATCCATAAAACGGAACATTTAGCACACCCATTTAAAACAAATTAGATTAATAGATCAATGAATTACAACTTGCTGACTTCCAATTAATATAGGTGAATCTACATTAACTAGGTATCCAAAAAAATACGCTAGCATCTTACAAAACAACCCGTTCACTGGGAGCTACGTCAAAAGCTGCACGCAACTCATTTTGTTATAAAAACGACATAAAAAACGGAAGGCCATGTCAAAACGTAAGACACACGTAAATATAGAACATAAGCGTTGCAAATTTTAGATTAAATATTTTTTCTCAGTAGACAGGTTGTCTGAAAACCTGTTTTCTTTTAGTTTCCAGGTACATACAAAATGGGATCAGTTGCCAAGATTTTTCGGTCGATGATCTCGTTTATTTAAATTATTTCACATAAGTTTCTAATGCAAAGTAATTTTATGGATCAATGTTCTGATGACGCATATTTATTTTTCATTCGTTTGAGTTATTTTTCTTATGGCAGCTGGACCGCGAAAATCAACTTCTTTGAGTTTTTGCAGGAAAAAAAACGTAGGTTTTCGATGTCACTTACTCAAAAGATAGATAAACAGACAATAAGTAAGATAAACATACGTGCATTCGGAATTTTATATTTCCTTACTCGTAAAATAATTGTAATAGATACATATATGGTGATCCAATGAAAAGTTTTATTCCGTATTATTTTGGAAACCAGTAATTGATCACGGAAACGCCGAAACGGGCCGATTTTGTATGCTAGAGGGTCATATATTTTTTACAATTTCACCGAATTCTCACAAGCTCTATGGTATTATAGACAACAACCACAGGATAGACATAAATAATTTAAAATTAATTAGAAATGTAACAAACAGTAGACAGTTGGATGCTTTTGAAAGTTTAGAAATCATTAAGTGTAACAGTAGTATGAATAAGGACAATGGTCCGATACCCACTAGTCCACTGTTTGCTCTGATAGACAAAGACAGTTACGGTTCAGTGAACCGTGGCAACAAATTTAGTATAAATAGTGCAAGTGTGTAGATTATAATTTAGTTTTAATCTTCTCCTGAAGATGCCAACTTAGTTGGCGAAACGCGCGTCGAGAAACACGTCAAGTACAGTACGTGAAGTACAAACACGCGTCGAGTACAGTAGTTCGGTGTTTCGTGGAAAACATCCAGTTTTTTTTTATATATATTTTTATCTAAAAATCTCCGAGTATCAATTTTTATTTTGTAATTTAAGAAATTATTCTTTAAATAATAGACAGAAATTATATCTCCATTATTTGTAAAGGTAAAATATAGAGAACTATACAGGATAAGACTTTCTAAACTATTAAACGACAAAGCGCGTCTACACATAGCCTACACCCCTAAAGCTCTACCTGCGTTGCTAACTAACTTACAAAATGGCTGCTGTTCAAATCTGCCAAAAAAGATGAGGTGTATTCTATTGCGTATCCATAAGTATACAGATCAGTAATCCCGACGATCCAATGCTAGGCTGTGCTTATTGCCAGCAATGGCAGCCAAGACGTGGTCCATCCCACACCATCTCTCCTTCCACACCGCCTTCTCTTGCACATATAATTTTGACTACATTATTTTTCAAAATTCGGATTCGTTAGAAAATTCAGCATAACCTAAGTAGTTCATTCTTTTTTCTAGTTCAAAAATAACCAAAATATTCGTCAGTTCTTGAAGACAAAGGCCTTGCGCTGCGTGGTTCATCTTCAATCGACTCTCTTCCTTCTAAGAATGCCTTAAACCACCGAAAAAACTGGGATCTTGAAAAAAAAACTGTCTCCGTAGGCGTGTTGAAGTTTTGTAAAAATATCCGCTGCGCTGTGTCCAAGTCTGAAGCAAAACCTGATAGGATACCGTTGCTCAAAATTTTCGTTATATTATTAATGTCACTCATTTTTAAAACGCGCTAAAAAACGGTTTACGAAAACAGTCACAAAACAAACAAATAACTCTAACAAGTTCAAACTTGTACTGAAGATGCATTACATGTTAACCTACCGCCCTTCCAAATTCCGTTTCCGCAGTGTTGCTAGAACGGGCGCTACATTGCCAGTTTTATTACATAATTTACACACCTCGTATATTTTGAATTTTATGCGAAGAGTATGCTGATCTAAATGAAATTTTCTTATATAACTCTTTTTTTAAGACTACCCAGCATGTAACTTTGACTTTAGAAATATAGACATTTACTTTTATGACTTTATTAAATCCAAATAAGTTCACTATTTGCAACCTAATTATGCTTCTAAAAAATGTGCGGTAGATAGAAAGAAATTAAATATATATACATATATACAAAATCCGGAGAGCTGACTGTTTTCTTGTCATAGATGTGGATAATAACGGGTACCTCGACGAAAGGGATTTCGCCTGCTTAGCCTTGCGTGCCACCATCATCGAAGGAAAAGGAGAGTTCAGCTTCAACAGACTTCAGGAAAATCAACACATAATGCTGAGCCTTTGGGAGGAAATAGCCGAACTTGCTGACTTTAATAAGGTAGATACATACTCGTGCATGAGGTTTAATATTTATTATTTATTTTTATGTATTTCGCATGTTTAGTGACAGGATTTTTAAAAAGTAACACATAATATCGAAAGGTTCTCATTTGTTCTGGAAGGTTTATATACTAGTATATACGGGTGGTATATATTTATATGTATGTGGTTAATAAGTGTTATTTGGTATTTGGTATTAAGATTGATTCCGGTCACTTCTGCCTCCAAGAATTCACTTATGTACATGTAATAATAATTAATATAAATTATGCTTAAATTATGTTTGTTTATTGACAATACATAATGTATAAATAGTAAGTGAATGGCATTAGGGTACAATGTGTCTAAACTTTGTCTTAAACAAAAGATAACAATATTGACACTAATTATGATAAATCTATCATTAGTCTTGGTACCGTTTAATCGGAAAGTTTTTCTCCACTATGTACGTAGATGTATACAGTTTTTCCATGTACAATATCATTAAAAAACTCTATCAACGAGGAAGAAGAAAAAGAAAAAAAGTCATATATGTACATATTTACAAGTATATAATATAGTGACGTATCTATTTTTATTGTTACTTAAACCTTCTGCCTTTTTCCTATACCTTTGTTGAATAGGAAGCAAGTCTCATGTGATTCACAGGTGTTTACAAAGCGAGCATTCAGACTTTCAGAGCTTTCAGACGCTCCCAGATTCTCTATTTTTGAGTATTGCAGTCATGGCTGAGTACAAATTTTGCTTTGTATGCTTAAACCAATTTTAAAAAAATTGTAATAATTTCACTCGTAAATAAATCGTAATATGTTTAGTAGAAGTGCTGTAGCAACACCCAGTCGGGCCTGGTTTCCAGACCTCCTAACGGGCTCCTACCGCACCTTTACATTAAATAAAATTATGTCAGTTTTGAAAAGTTTTATTAATATAAACCAAAGGAAAGTTTAGTTTTGTCAACATAAACAAAAATAAATGAAAAAGAAATTTCATAAATACATTTTTGGTTTTCCTTGATAGACTTAGAAAGCAGTAAAAAAATACTTTCTCAAATGCAAATATTGAGAAAATTCTTGTTACATTTATAAAACGGGTAATCTTTTCTATATGTTTGTTTTAAGAGAAGGAAAAATCAATTTGATTTGCTTATGTGCTGCTGGAAATTAATCTCAAACGGTAAAAAATTGTAACTAATAAAACACAGGAAGTAGTTGGAATGTTTTACCGAATATTCTATTTAAAATGTGGCAGTTGATTTTTCCCACATAAGTTTATTTACACAAACTCTGTGTTATTCATCATTCATTCTTGTTTTTTTTGTTGAGTTTTGTAATACTCTCTGTGTCACAAATTTCAATTTGGAATACGAACGGAAGCCAAGACTAAAATGATTCATTTAAATTTATATTTTATTATTTTAGTTTATATTTATATTTTATAATTATTAATTATAGGTTTTTGATCGTTTTCGTTGATGATACTGTTTAAACAAATCTTATTGAAAGCATTGTTAAAGTTAATGGGGGATTTCCAGAATATTAATGCGCACTGCGATAACAGCATGTACAGGGCTTGCAGCATAAACACTTTTTGACCATAGGCGGTCATCGGACTGAGGTCCCTTTTTTCGCGGAACCCCTGGAACCATAGTTGCTACCACACTGGTATTTAGATACATAAATGTATTCCTGAAGTAATGACAAATATTTTTTCCATCATTAGAATCATATATGCGTATAAAAGACAATCTTTATGCTGCATTATCCTGTTGACACAACAGTCGTCAACTTACAATAACACATACCTATATTCAGTTAATGACGGTGGTAAAAAATGTGATGGCTATTTCTGATTTTAAGTAAATTAACGATTTTATGTTTCGTTAATATGCAGAAACATATTGTTTTTTTTATCCCTTTTTTGCCGTTTTGTCATAGGTTGCGTTTATAAAATTAAAAATGTACTTTCAGCGGATATTTGTGAGTTAACATTAAAATACTATTGTGTATATCTTACAAAACTATACGCATAAATTACATTGTCTATTACGTTTTACTGTGAGTTACATATTTTATATTTTATTGAGAAGTCTGGTAAATGCCACCCTAAGTAATTAGTAATCCAGGCAATATAGCAGAAAAGTGCTCATTTTTTAAAAAAGAGTCCTGAATAAGGTTTCTCAGCGCTATAATTAGGTAAAAAATAGTAGAAACTGATTGTGTATGTTTTGGATAAAATCGGTATGTGGAACCTTAGTAAAAAAATCGATAAATGTGCCGAAAACCGTTTTTTTTTGCTGATTAACGGACGAAAAATATTTTTTTCGTAAAACAAAAAATAGCACTTTGTAGCGCTTGAAAAAACGAAAAAAAATTAGTTTTTGGTGATCCAAATCGGTTCAGAAGTTTTTGCACAAAATAATAAAAACCGATGAAAAATCCCCCTTTTTTTTGAAATCGAATTACAGGGGTTCTAACGGTCGCAGAAACTTCTGCTGCCTTTTATATTGGAGATTTTGGTCGTGTTTATTTGCACTAAAAATCTCATGCAAAAATAATAAGAACTTTTTACATAAATCGAAAAAAAAACTAAAAGAAGTTTTTTTTCGAAAAACGGCTTGAACAAGCCGAAAAATGGTCGTAGAGCATTTTTCCTGGGCTTCAATTACTCGTCATTAAATTCCCTACAAATCCATTATCGTGACTTGTGGGAGAGGTTCATTCAATAGGCTGAAAAACGCGTTTGACCATGAAGCGTCGCGTTGCTTCGAGCGCTCAGGTAAGCGAGCGAAGGGGGAAGTGGACGCGTGGTGGGAGAAGCCTCTCAGACAGAAGTCTGCGGCGGGAGAGGCTTCCCCCACCACGCGTCCACTCGCTAACCCAAGCGCTCGAAGCAACGTAACGCTTGATTTTCAAACGCGTTTTTCTGCCGACTGAATGAACCTCTCCCACAAGTCACGATAATGGATTTGTAGGGAATTTAATAACGAGTAATTGAAGCCCAGGAAAAATGCTTTACGACCATTTTTCGGCTTGTTCAAGCCATTTTTCGAAAAGACATTTTTTTAGTTTTTTTCGATTTACGTACAAAATTCTGATTATTTTTGCATGAAATTTTTACTGCAGATGGGCACGACCAAAAGCTATAATTAAAGCCTAAGCAGAAGTTTCTGCGACCATTAGAACCCTTGTAATTCAATTTCAAAAAAATGGGCATTTTTCATCGGTTTTTATTATTTTGTGCAAAAACTTCTGAACCGATTTTGATCACCAAAAACTAATTTTTTTCGTTTTATTAAGCGCTACAACGTGCTATTTTTTGTTTTACGAAAAAAAAATATTTTTCGTCCCTTAATCCGCAAAAAAAAAGGTTTTCGGCACTTGTATCGATTTTTTTACCAAGGTTCCTACATACCGATTTTATACAAAACATACACAATCAATTTCTACTATTTTTTACCTAATTATCGCGCCGATAAACCTTATTCAGGACTCTTTTCAAAAAATAAACTACATAGCCTGGACTATAGTCATACTCTTATTGCTTAGTAAAGAAAGTACGGCTCTGTTATTAGGTCACCTTTTTGTAATTACAGACACCAGAAATCATAAAATCTGAATAGTTCTATATCAATAATTTGAAATCTAACCTGCAAGTTATCAGAAAATCTCTAGTAGGTGTTTTGAGTCGGCCACTAAAAGAGATAAAAAGCTCCCAGTGGATCTTGGTGGTAAAACTGACATGAAAAGTCCCACACATATATTAGTTGATAAGTCCCACACATTGATTAGTTGATAGAATGATAATACCTAATTATTACTCACGGAAAAGCATAGTTAAATAATATTTATTTAAATAAATATTATTTAAATACATTTTAAATGAAATATTAGGTTTACAGCTTGTTTTTAGCTTTAGCTTCTATTTTTGTTGTTTCGGTAACAACTGTATCTATTAATTTTCTTAAGCTCTAAAATTTTTTTTCGGTTATATTTAGTGAGGTGTGTGAATGCATCCAGTACACCTTGGAAACGATTCAAAATATTGTTCTACTTCAATATAATAATAAAAACATGTACCTAATAGGTCAGCACAGTTGCCTTTTTTTACATCTCATTGAAGCGACCTCATTTTTTGTGTTCTATTTTGACATACATATTTTCAAATGTCTACTATATCTTCTATTAAAAAACTATGTGATATGTTACATACAGATTACTTTGATCGCATTTCTAATAAACTGAGTTACTGATAAACTTTCCATGTACAAAGTATATATTTCAAATTCCTCCTAATATACTCCTGATAATGTAGCAAAAATTGCATAAATTCCAGGACACAATGAAACTCTGAGAATGTTCACGTATTTATATATTTTTGTTTCTTTTTTTTTGTACTTACAACATATTTTTATGAAAGTAATTTCGCTATTGCTTCTAAACTATGCATATCTAAATTTACGAAAGTAGAATGTTACTGTTATTGAAAATTTGAGAAAAAATATTTCAAATAAAAGTTGTAATTCGTGACGAATCGAACTCCAAATCGCACGTCTCTCGATACTTTTTTTAGTATCGATATCGATTTATAGTATACGTACGTCGATAATTTTTTAGTTTAGACGCTATCTAAAAGTAATTGGGGGTTGTAATATTTTTCAAAAACTGTTGAATATTTTCGGAACGGTGGGTTTTAGGTACCATGTGTCGAATAAAGTCGACCAAAAATTTAGCGGAGTATCCAAAAATGTATAAATGGGTCATTCTCTGTCAACCGAAGCCCCCCCACCTGTCCATTTCAGTTTTTGAGTAAAAGTGTTCAGTAGGGGCTTAAAATTTTCGTTGAAGTGTCTACTTTTGAATGTCATGTGTCCCCTTTATAAATTCAGGACAGATGTTGCAATATGGCGGCTTAAACGAGAACACTACCTAAAAAAATTTAAAAAGTTCAGAGATTAATTGTTTTCCTTAAAGTGTCTACTTTAAAGGGATATTAGTTTTATTTAAAAAATTCCGATTGGTGGTTCCAATATGGCGGCTTAAACAGGAAACTTTCCCAAATAACATTTTTCGTATAACCGGTTTCTCATAAAAATTGGTATTCAGGAGTTATTATTTAGAAATTCAAAATGGCGGATCCAAGATGGCGAACACAAATTTCAAATATCACCGGATTTCATTAAAAAATATTAAAAGATGGTTTTCGGGGTCGCTGATTACGAATCTGACTTCAGATTTTAAAAATTCAAAGTGGCGGATCCAAGATGGCGGACAAAAATTTCAAATATTACCGGATTTCATTGAAAATGGATACACAGAGAATTTAGAGCTCGCTGATTACCAACCTGAATTTAGATTTTAAAAATTCCGAATGGCGGATCCAATATGATGACTAAATATTTAAAATATTACTGAATTTCACCAAAAATTGCATATACGAAGTTTTTCAAAAACGGTAGTCCAAAAGTGAAATTTACTACTGGATTCATTCCAAAGTTTACATATGGAGCTGTCGAAATTAGTAACCTCGAATTGGTTATGGTGCCCATTTATATGTAATTACCGATTTTATTCCTACAAAAGGATTGCGGTCAACTTCGCCGCCATATTGGATCCGCCATTTTGAATTTTTAAAATCTGAAGTCAGATTCGTAATCAGCGACCCCGAAAACCGTTGTATGATAATTTTTACTGAAATTCCGTGATGTTTGAAATTTTTGTTCGCCGTCTTGGATCCGCCATTTTGAATTTTTAAAATCTGAAGTCAGATTCGTAATCAGCGACCCCGAAAACCGTTTTATGATCATTTTTAATGAAATCCGGCGATGTTTGAAACTTTTGTCCACCATCTTGGATCCACCATTTTGAATTTTTAAAATCTGAAGTCAGATTCGTAATCAGTGACCCCGAAAACCCTTGAATACCAATTTTTATGAGAAACCGATTATACAAAAAAATGTATGCCGCAAAGGGTTAATTTGGTCGTTTTTTGGGAAATTTTCCTGTTTAAGCCGCCATATTGGAACCACCAATCGGAATTTTTAAATAAAACTAATATCGCTTTAAAGTAGATACTTTAATGAACATTTTAAGCCCCTAAAGATCATTTTTATAATAACTCATATTATACACCATTAATCTCCGAATTTATTAATTTTTTTTAGGTAGTGTTCTCGTTTAAGCCGCCATAATGCCATAATGCGAATAGTGTTCTCGTTTAAGCCGTCTTGAATTTATAAAGGTGACACATGACATTCAAAAGTAGACACTTCAACGTTCAACGAAAATTTTAAGCCCCTACAAGGGGGGGTCCGGTTGACAGAGATTGACTCAAATATATAGGACGTTCCATTTAAAATAACGAAGTTTTTAGGGGTTACAGGAAATGGAGCACCCTGTGTGATTGAAAACGTTTTACAAACATGCACACTATTATTTTGAACAACTTTTTATTTGAAGTATGTTTTTCTTAAATTTGCAAGAACAGAGTTATTGAATGCCTTAGGTCAAACATTTTGTACAGTGTTAAAACCTTAATCAATTTGTCATAAGGTTGCCTGTTTTCTTCTGCGCTTATTGAATGTTGTTTGTGACCATTAACTGTTTATGTATTTTTCATTTCTCTGTAAATAATATACAAATCGGTCCAATGTAATTCGAACACTATGATTGTTGCTGTTGAGTATTGCTGTTGTTGATTGAATATTTCATATCTAATGAACTATGAAATATTCATGTCATTCGATGCGTTTTCATTGAAAACAATATGGAATGAATCTGTAATTAATTATATTTCCAACCTTCCAGTGGGAAGTCAATTGATTAAGATATCAATATTCCTTTTGGCATTGGACCAAGTTGACCAAGATACCTATTTAAGAGTATGCTATCTATCAGTTAATTACTGTTTTGGTAATTGGTTTTATATCACCTCATGACCAAATATGTGAAGAAAAACTAATAATGTTTCGGTGTATCAAATTTTTGCATTTATGAAATATTTCTTTTGATTTTATGAACCATCATATTTAAGTAACTAACTGTCATGTATTGCATCCTCTTATAGTAGTTAAGACTTAATACTTAGAGTAGATAAAAATAACACCCTTTCTACACTGTATTACACACTTTCCTATATTTCTTTTTTTTTGTTCATTGTAAAATTTAGTTTAATATAACTAATGAGCTTTTGGCATTGGTAGAGTAGGTGTGCTTTCATTGGATGAAGAGAGGTAACAAAAATAGGAAGCAGAAAATGTTGTTTTTAAATAAAACAATAAAAAATCTTAAAAAAATCCCCATAAAAATCTTAAAAAAATATTAAATGTCACCACCAATATTAATAGTTCTTCTGAAGAGAGAAATTTGTACATGATCAGCTTATGCATTAATTATATACACATGTTTTAAACCCGACTTTAAACATGTGGATCCAGTGCACATGTGAGATTTTATAAATTTTATCTGTTTAGTCTGGAACATGCTTTCAGGATCTTTTTAGCTATCTCGGTGGGTGCTTCAACCAACTTCTGCAATATTTATTATGCAATTACTTCGGATAAGGACAAATGGAAAAAACAATCTACAGTATACGAGGTGTGCAAATTGAGTAATGAGACTGATTTATATTTTTTTTTTATTGAATATAATTACTATTTAGTATTGTCGCCTTCAAAATAACTTCCTTGGGAAGCCACGCAGCGTTGGATAAGGTTCTTCCATTCCTCATAGCAGTGCTGGAACTCCCACACTGGAATAGCCTTCAGCTAGTCAGTTACAGCCGTTTGATGTTTTCTGTTGTCCTAAAATGACGTCCCTTGAGGTGTTTTTTCAATCTCGGGAAGAGAAAAATGTCACAAGGACTCAAGTCAGGCAAATAAGGATATTGTTGAGCCAGAGAAATGTTTTTACTGGTTAAAAACTCGTTTACTGAAATATCTCTTTGACAAGGCGCATTGTCCAGCAACATCCAGTTATTCTTGATGTTTGGTGTCACACGTATGACCCTTTTTTGAAGTTTTTCAAGAACCTCTCTGCAAAAGTGTTGATTTACTGTTTGGCCTGGAGGCACGAACTCTTTGTGGACAATTCCTTGGGTATCAAAAAAATAAAATCAGCATGTATTTGATCTTCGACTTCTTGCTTTGCTCATTCTTGCTTTTTTGGGTCTTAAAGAGCTTGAAGTAAGCCATTCCATGCTTTGGCGCTTGGTTTCCGGGTCGTACTCAAACACCTAAGTCTCATCACCAGGAACGACACGTTCTATAAAAAGGGGATCAATTTCAATGGATTCCAAAAAGTCAAGACACCTTTCTCTCCTGATGTTCTTTTGTTTCTGTGAAAGTTTTTTTTGGAACCATTTTTGCGCAGATTTTTCTCATCCCAATTCGTTAGTCAAAATCTGATGAACAGTGGTGTGATTCAAATTTAACTTTCCCAGATCATTCTTGTCGTCAACCGACGATCTGAACGCACAATATCCCGAATTATATCGACATTTTCATCAGTTCTTGAAGATAAAGGCCTTCCGCTGTGTGGTTCATCTTCAATCGACTCTCTTCCTTCTGAGAATACCTTAAACCACCGAAAAACCTGGGCTCTTGAAAAAACACTGTTTCCGTAGGCGTGTTGAAGTTTTGCAAAAGTATCCGTTGCGTTGTGTCCAAGACTGAAGCAGAAACTGACAGCACACCGTGGCTCAAAATTAATGTCACTTATTTTTAAAACGCACTAGAATAAACTGGTTTAAACAGTCACAAAGAATAAACAAATGACTCTAACAAGTTCAAACTTGAACTGAAGGTGCATGTTAACCTACCGCTCTTCGAAGTCCCGTCTCCGCAGCTTTGCTAGATCGGGAGCTACGTTCCAGTCTTGTTACTTAATTTACACACCTCGTATAACGGAAGCCTAAGAATCCATAATAATCTTAAAGTGCATTTTATATCGCTATGGTGTATAAAACATATTAACAATAAGAATACACTGTTCGAATATATTTAAAGAATTGCAATAGATAGTTTTAGAATTATCTAAATAATGAAAATAAATAAGATATATTTTTCATGTTACTATTATCCTTCGCGTTAAATAAGTGGTAGGTACTACAAAAGATATACAATTTTTATGGACCTTCAGGTCAAGTTTTAGTCGAAGCAAAGTTAAATACATGTACTTAGATTATTTTTGAAACTTGTTTAATCATTTTCTAAGTTCTTGAAAATATAGAACAAAACTTTATGGCTCGGTTTGTAAAAATTGTAAAAGGATTAAGAAAAGTTTCTCGATTTTGTAATACATGTACCTACAAAAGCATTTAAGAAGTATGTGAGATAGCACGTTTATGTTTAATTTGAAAAATTGTAGGCAAGTTTCGAATAATCATTAATAACCATCGAGATGCAGACATCTTGGCACAAATACTTTAATGGCGTAATGCCAATAAACATAAACGAATATAATTTGTTTCATGGTTCACAACTAAGTCTTAAACTTTTATTATTCCTGGAACTGAAGTTTTTAATTTCAAAAAAAGATGTTTACGATCTATACACAATAAACGATTCGTAATTATAGACGAAGGAATACCGACTACGTTAACTAAAAAATATTTTAGAAAAATAATATGCAGTTATATCATATTTATGTACGTAATAAACTACAATAGCAATCATTTTCATCGGCATCACTAAATAGATCTGTAAGACAAAGGTCAAGGCATAGTAGAAAATAAAAAAAATACTCTGTTGGAGTACCTAGTAAAGACATGACTAAAAATAGAAACAGGACTACTTAGTTTTTTTTTGCTACTGATATTATTTACATATTGTCTATTGCTATCTATATTAGGGATCCACCACAAGATTTATTTGTGTAACTGTAATTAAACTTTAGATTTAAATAAATCGCAAACTTTTGAAAGAAATATCAATAAAGCTTATGTACATAGGTATGTATGTACATTTACATTTTTAAAATCAGGGGGAAGAGTTTTTTGGAAAAGTAAAATTTGATATTAATAAACCATTTAAAAATCGAAAAAACGAAAACCTTATCTTCCAGTACATATTTATTGAACCCATCTGGCAAAATAGGAACCAAAATCATTTCAAAGTTGCACAAATTAATGTTAGTAATTTGTGAATGATGTTTAAATAACCATATTATTAAAATGAATAATATGCAAATCAGAACTTAAACTTCGATTTCAAATATTTTTTCTAAATTCAAAATTGTAAGTTAAAAATTGTATTATTACACAAGCACACAAAATAAAACAAAAATTAAAAACCACCGGGTCCTAACCAAACTTATTCCATATGTATTTTGGGTTGCTGAATCCGAATCAGAGGTTATTTTTGGTCGGTTAGCTCGTTATATCTGTCAAGATTAAAAAAAACGCCGAAATTGCACCATCATGACGGAATTATCGCATCGTGCAGAATTAATTTCAGATGTTTTTTTGGTCGTCGAATCCGACTTGAGTTATTTTTTTGGGTTTGTTTTTTTTATGTTGTGTGCCTGTGTTATTATTGATTCTGTCGCTTTTGTGCCATCAAAAATAGACACCACATGAAGTTAAGCTTATTTTTTACAAACTTTACATTGGAAAACGAACCGTTTCATTGAACCAAACACCCCATAAAAATTGTATAGCGGTGGCTGTGTCCTGTTATCATAAAAATGAATGAATTAATGGTACTGAACTCATAAACGAAGAAATTGTTTTGACACTGACAACAGTGAAATTTAAAATTTCAGATAAAGAATTTAATTTTCATCCACAGAATGTGTAAATTCCGCTGAAACAAAAAAAGTAATGTAAACACAGGAAAAGAGTTCAATAAATGTAATTCTTGATTAAAAACTCTTCTTTATTTTAAACAAAATACGTTTAAATAAAGAAATACTGTTTTCACACAGTTATATTAATTTTAGATTTAAAGAACCCGATTTCTCTGTGCACACTATACCTGTAGAGATTATTCAACAATAATCGTTTTCTTGAAAGCGGTTCAACAGCATTTTTTTAAGTGAGTAACAGGGTGTGTCAGAATGATTTATACAAGGTTATAACACTTATATTAATCGTTATATTATGGTTTACTGAACCATTTTAAATAAACAGTATATATTGCATACAAAATAATTATTTATGCAATAAGTGCATACAGTGACTTTTTTTTTGAGGAGTGTAAATTTCACACGAGTGAAAAAAAGGTCTTTATACAAGAGTTATAAACAATTTTTTTCAACTGACTTTTTTTACTTAAAAAAACATAGGTACTTAACTTAAATTTTTTTAAGTACTAGTGCGTAAAAAAAGGTTTTTCGGTACTACAAGGTAGGTCTTTAGGTACTATTGCCTAACGTACTTTTAGGTTTTTTGTATAAAAATTGGGGTGTAGAAAAAATGTTACGTGCAATTTGTGTGTGAAATACCTTTTTTTTCTGGAAAAATTGACTATAGAAAATAATCTGTAATAATCTTTTTACTGAAAATATATTTAGAAGACGAAGATATAAGAAATAATAAAGAGAAGAAGATATAAGTTCTATTACTATATAGTTTTTTCGCACTAGTACGTACAAATAAAATTTTAGAAACTGTGAAGCGTGTGTGAAGGTAGTACTTTAAGTACGATTCAATAAAAGTTAATAAAGAAAAATATACGAGGTATTGTTTGAAAAAAAGTAGGTGCGGCATTGCGGGGGCGTTGATAGCACTGTTAGCTAAATAAAAATAAAGGTATTTTAGGTTTTGATTGAGTAGTAGTAGTCAATTTTCAAGTTTACAGGATGTTCAGCTGCTCTCTCCCAAATCATATTCAAGAACACCAACAAAAAAGCATGTTAGCAGAAGTACAGAAACTATGCTATGTTATTTTCCATTTTTCTACCAATGTTCATAAATTTTCTATAAGAGCAATGTTCAAAGAACCTCAAAGCTTCAAGAAAACATTTAATTTTTCACCTCCAAATGACATGTGTTCTGAAAAGATACAAACTGCATTACAAAAAAAATCTAGACCAATTTACAACGTGGAAACATTTCTATTTTTTGCTTCTTTGATGCGGTAAAATCGGCACGCGGTGAGAATGCGACCTTTTTTTACACAGGTACCCTTACAGAGACACACCTTATTAACCCTCACAAACGTGTGGTCCAAAATTTAGGACCTGTTACAGGACGGTAAGATAACCGTGGACGAGTTTAAGCAGGCAGTGCAGCAGTGTTGCTTGGGCAGGAGGTACGAGGACTTCCCGCAGGCCATGAAGATGTTCATAGACTCCAATTTCAAAATGGTTGACCTCAACGATGACGGTGTGATAGCAGCGGACGAGTACCGGTTCAACTGCGTCACCAAGTTCCCCATAGACGACGTGGAGGTTGTCGATGAGGCCTTTAACAACATGCTTAATGTAAGTATAACTACAATAATATATAGTCCGGGAGTCCGGGAGAGTGTTATATTACGATGTCTTAAGGTACGTGTCCATTTGAGAGGAACTCGCGAGAGTTACTCTCGATAGTTATTCTCAATTGCTTGTCCATTTGAGAGTATTTGACTATCGGAGAGTTTACTATCAGACTATCGGAGAGTTTATTATCAGACAGTTCTCTCAGAACCGTGTCCACTGTTGATATGTAGTGCCGTATCCATGCTCTCGACAGTGATTGTGAAAATATGGAAGTGAAAAAAATTCGGCTGCAATCATTGTTTACAAAGTTTTAAAAAGAAGCTGCTGGGTGAAGTCATGTTTTAAGCGTAGAGCGGAACTAGGTGTATGTTTTACATTAACAACAGAACTTGAAATTGAGGATGCTCAGCAATTTCGCAACATTGTGCGTATGATTACAGTACAGGTTCAGCATATTATAGAATTAGTTACGAAAAGTTATTAGTTATACGAAAATGCGAGAGTCCATTTCTATGCAATGGGATGCAATGGGAGAGTTTTTCAAAATTGTTCATTAAGCGAAGGACTCGAAGAGGGCACCTTAAAACCCAATTCTGCCGTTTTACCTGGTAGAGAAATGGCTGTCCCGTATATTTTTGTCGCAGACGACGCATTTGAGATGAAACCCTATATTTTAAAACCATATCCATTTCGTGACCAACCTGCCCCAAACAGAATATTCAACTATAGATTATCCAGAGCTCGGCGCATAGTGGAAAATGTGTTTGGTATAACTGCGAACAAATTTCGAGTTATTCTATATATTTCGACTATTAATCTAAATCCCGATAAAGTGACAGATATTGTTCTTGCAATATGTGCACTACATAATTTTTTATTATCCAAAAACAACTCACGCGCAAACTATCTACAAGAAGGATTGGTTGACATGGAAGATCCAAATATACATGAATACCAGGAAGTTGGGGAGAAGAAACGATGTCTGAAAATGCATTTCTCCCACTACATCGAGGAAACCTACATAACTATACAACATCCCAAAAACAAGTTAGAGATGAATTTAAGGAGTATGTTTATGTTACCTTCTGGTGAAGTTCCATGGCAATATAGACAAATATAATGACTTGTGTCGTGATATATTGATATGTATGTTTTGATATACAGAGTGACTGGTGGGTTGACGTATTTCTTTGAAAGGACATTAGTAAAGCTCAGGTCAGTGGCGGTTGGTGATATTTCAGTTAGCCATATCTTGAAAATGACGCATGGGACCCACTTCACTTTTTAGGTGATGACTATACACCTCTTACAGAAAGGATTTATAGTGAAAAAACCGTCAGCAAAGTTTGCGAAAACATTTTCAAAAACACTGGAGCACTCCCTGGGTTCTCAGTAACGCTCTGTGGAATATTTGCAGTATATTTTTTTTTCATAATCTAGAAACAAATGGCCATAACTTTTTGAAACAAAAATATTTCGATTTTTGAAACAAAAATCGAAAAACGTCTCCTTATATTTGTTTCTAGATTATGAAAAAAAATATACTGCAAATATTCAACAGAGCGTTACTGAGAACCCAGGGAGTGCTCCAGTGTTTTTGAAAATTTTTTTCGCAAACTTTGCTGACGATTTTTTCACTATAAATCCTTTCTGTATGAGGTGTATAGTCATCACCTAAAAAGTGAAGTGGGTCCCATGCGTCGTTTTCAAGATATGACTAACTGAAATATCACCAGCCGCCACAAATTCAAATCAGAATCGTCATCGTTCTAGCAGGCCTAAAGCAACTTCAAAACAAGAAGACAAGTTCATCTGTGTTGAAAGCAAAAGAAATCGTACTCGTACAGCTCCCGAAATTCGTGAGCAACTCAATTCTACACGGGAAACACAAGTATCTGTTTGAACGGTACAGTGACGTCTGCGGGATTACGGTTTGAAAGGATGCATCGCCGCCAAAAAATCATTACTACGCAAACAAAACAAAGTTAAAAGATTGAATTGGACAAAAAAAAAACATAAAGATTGGACGATTAAACAATCGTCAAAAGTGTTGTTTCAGATGAATCGAAGTTTGAAATTTTTAACGGACGACGTCGACAATATGTGCGCCGTGGGAATTGCTGTGGGATGAGTTGAACAGAGAAGTGAGGAAAATGCAACCAACCAATCCAAAAAAGCTTTGGGAGTGTTGGGATCGACTTTCAACGGAATCATTGCATAAACTCATCGAAAGGATACCCAGAGTATGCGCTGCTGTATTACGAGCGAGAGGCGGGTATTTTGAAGAATAAAAAATATGAAGATTTATTTGTAAAAGTCAACATATTATGTTCTCGTAATGATATGTAAATTTTTCATAAATGATGCTAAAAAATAACAATTGAGTGAAACCTTGGTTTTTATCGATATTTTTCGAAAATTATGAGGTGAAGCCAAACTTTTGACCGATAGTGTATATGAAAAGAAAAACGTAATAAGCGTTATTTAGATTGTATTTTTTAAGCCTTACTTGTATCTAGTAATAAGAATATAAATTATTTCTATCGTTATTATTGTTGACATATAGAATTTCATTGTTTAAAAATTCTTTAAAATGGTCTTTTGAAATTGAATTCAAAAATATATTAAATATTAACGTTAAACGGATATTTCCTGTTTGGAGAAGAAACAAGAGTGTGTAAAAATTGTTTCCGAACAAAAACCTTATTATTATTTTCTTTCTATTTAACAATAAATCCCCGAGTCTAAAGAGAAAGGAAAACGAAATGAGAAACATTCCGCCAACTTCTGTTATTTAAATGTTGATTTATTTATTTTACATTGAAATGACGTGTTGAATATCAAAAACAATGTTACATTGTCTTTGCCAATTGAATTTACGAAATGATTTATTGTAAATGCATTGCGTGTAATTTAGCGCCAATTTCAAGGATATAGTATGCCAAGTATTTGTCGTTCAAAATAGCTAACGATTAAGAATATACTATACATATGTATATATATACATACATTACATACCTACATATGGATCCTACTTAAGAATTATTATATTAACTTGTTGCAAAGTACTAATCATGAGTAACAAGGACGAACAATTACGGAGATTAAAGTACAGAGATAAAGTACAATATACAACTGACGCGATCGTTCTTCAACATCGATTTTTCGAACGAGGAATTTTTCTTACTGCATTTACTTACCTATTTCTTTTTGGTCCAGTTTTTCCAATTAAAGATTATAAATATTTTTAGTACTTACCTTAAATTCTTGAGACCCAAAAAACGTCAGATCTTCTATTAGTCTTAAGCTCAAAAAGTGTCCTTTTATCCTATTAATTAATTAATTAATAAAGTATGTGCTTCACTGAAAATATATGTATCATACATACATACGTAATTACGTATGTACTCGTATATGAACCACATCGTAGCCATCATAAAAAATCATTTATAAAAAACTTTTTCTCGCTGGTAATTAATTGTCAGTAAATATGTATGGGTCATTCCATGTCAAATCGACCACATTAAAACCCGACCCCTTTCGATTTGACTGAAAGTTTTTTTTCTGTTTCTACCCTATCAAAAACGGTTCTCAGAGTTTTTTCAAATTTTTTTACCCAACCCAAAAAAAGTTATGAATTTTTCAAAAAAACGGCTCTTTTTTTTTCAAAAAACCATAACTTTTTCAATAATTGACCTATCGGGACGTTGTTTTTTTTCAAAATTTTTGATTTTAAATGTACTTTTCAGAAAAAAATACAAAAAAATTTCAGAAGTTAAATTATATGAAATTTTTCAGTTTTTTTAGAAAAACCGTTATTTTTTCAAAGTCCGACGTTTTTATTTTTTTGGTTTCTTTTTTTCCAAAAAAAACTCATTGATCCTGAAAATAATCACGCCAATCCCAGAGTGGGCCGACTTTTTTTTCTATTTCTTTCTTTTGATTGAAAAAAAAATTGGTATTTTTTTTTAAATTTTCAACTCCTTTACTGTCAAAACTTTATTTTTATAATAAAACAATTCTAATTAAATAATTTAAGGGTATTTTATACTTAATTTCTAATTTAGTTTAAGGATTTTTTTTATTTGAAAAAAGATTTTGGTAATTTTTTTAAATTTTCAACTCCATTACTGCCAAAACTTTATTTTTACAATAGAATAATTCTAATTAAATAACTTAATTTCTAATTTAGTTTATGGATTTCTGATATTATGAATAACTGATTTCATAAAAGGAATTTCTGATACTGTTAGCAATCAATATTCATTATTTTTCCGACGGAGCGCCTCAACAATTCAGAAATTTTAAAAATTTTGTTAATTTGTACTACCATGCAACTGACTTTGGCATATCTGCCCAATGGCATTTCTTCGCAACTGGCCATGTGACGGTATCGGTGGTACGATCAAACGACACGCAGCGCGAGGAAGCCTTTAATTAGCGGTCGACAAGCAAATAACCACCTCTTCGAATTATATGCTTGGACTTCTGCACCGGAAAACCCTCCGAATATAGAGGTGAAGTTTTCATCAGAAGAGGATTATAATCAAGCTGTCAACAACTTGAGTGAACGATTTTCAAGAACTTCGAAATCGAAATGTTCGAAATTTCTCCAATTCTTCAGAATACAGAATATGTAAAATATTTAAACGCCAACGAAAATAAAAGAAATTACTTTTGAAATTAGTACAGAAAAAATAATTGTTTATCGCATTGATCAAAAATCCTTATCAGAAATCCTTAAACTAAATTAGAAATTAAGTATAAAATACCCTGAAATTATTTAATTAGAATTATTTTATTATAAGGATAAAGTTTTGACAGTAAAGGAGTTGGAAATTTAAAAAAATTACCAAAAAAAATTTTTTTCAATTAAAGAAAGAAAATAGAAAAAAAGTCTGCCCACTCTGGGATTGGCGTGATTATTTTCAGAATATATCAAGGTTTTTTTTTTGGAAAAAAAGCAAACAAAAAAATAAAAACGTCGGACTTTGAAAAAAATAACGGTTTATCCAAAAAAACTTAAAAATTTCATACAACTTAACTTTTGATATTTTTTTTATTTTTTTTCTGAAAAGTACATTTAAAAACAAAAATGTTGAAAAAAAAAACGTCCTGATAGGTCAATTATTGGAAAAGTTATGGTTACTTGAAAAAGAAAAAAAGAGCCGTTTTTTTGAAAAATTCATCTTTTTTTGGGTTGTTTGGGCATTTGTTGCACATGTGTTAATATAAATCAGTTACCAAATGTTAAGTAAACAAAGATTAAATCACTTATTTTTTACCAAAACAAACTCCACATGACGTTTTTAAACATAATTAAATTATGTACATGGTTACACTTACAGGGTGTTCGAAAGCGGGGTTTAAAATTTAAACTACATAAGTTCCACAAGCAAGAAAGTTAAGACAACCATCCAAATAATCTAACAAAATACCTCATTATAAATAAAGACCGAATATTAAAAATACACACCAAGCGCTTTACTGATCAGATTTTAATGTCAATAATTTTAATCCCAAAATTACACATAATCATATATAATTGTGAAATTAAACATTTATAAGTAAATATCACTGGTCTCCTTACTTATAAAGTCTAATATTTGTTGTACCATTTGCGTAATGTATTTATTTTAAATATAAATAAAAGAATAAATAAAAGAAAATTGTTATTAGTGATTGTCGCGGTGGAATCTATGATATCGCTGTAATTCTCAGATAACAAAGAAAAAACAGGATTGGTTGCAAATATTTTTTAAATATACAATGCCTAAAAAGTATGCGCTATATGGGAATTGTTTTTAATTTTTAATATTATACAGCACTTAAGCCTCAAGACATCTTCTGCACCCTTTCTGAGGTACTTATTCACCTAATTTTCGAAAAAGTTGGTGATGTTACCCAAAAGGATCTACTTCACTATGACATCCACACCTAATATGGAATCTCTCGAGAGAGTCACAAAGTATATGGTCGACTGTCTCTTCTTCCTGTTCACACTCTCTGCCAAGGCGTGTTTCACTTAACCTTAGCATACTGCATAAGTGTTTTCGTAGCTGCCGTTAAGGTTTTAAAATAACAAAAAAAAGACACATCTGATATATTCACAACATAGGGTGTTGTGTTTCTCTCTCATATCTGCATATTTCTCTAGTAGCTCTTTCGAGGGAGTGGTGTAGTACTATTCTAGATTTTTGAGCAAAGTTAGCGATTTGTTTCGTGATTAAAAATTGTTGTTAATATTTAAGACGTTATACCGAACTGGTAATTTTACAAAGGCATTATGGAGGCATTTCGATGTTAGTGATAGTCAGACAAACAATAACGAACTAGAATCTGAGTCTACAGAGTTTAAGAATAATGACATGCCTCCACATTCGAGTCGTTTTAAACCTGGATAATTGTTTAAAAAGTGAAAATATTCTGAAAATAGCGTTGTTGAAAGGATTTGTACATTAACAACACTTGCTCGTACAACGGTATATCGTGTTATTAGAGCGGGAGTTATTACAGATCACAGTATTAAAAGAAAACGAGTACAGCAAA
This sequence comes from Aromia moschata, assembly GCA_029963805.1. Classification (NCBI taxonomy): domain Eukaryota; kingdom Metazoa; phylum Arthropoda; class Insecta; order Coleoptera; family Cerambycidae; genus Aromia; species Aromia moschata. The sequence continues at coordinate 46,235 of JAPWTK010000370.1, read as the reverse complement.
AATTTAAAAATATCGATGAAGCAGCTAAACATGATATTCGTAGAATTCAGATTCTAGAATACAATTTCTGTAAAGAAAATGAGGTACCTACCCTACCTTTTAGTTAAAGAGCAGTTACAGAATTATCCTGATTATAAATATATATCTGTGGAGACACTAAGAAATATATTAATGGAGTGTGGACGACAGAATTGTTCAAAACGTGGTTTAAAGAACAATAATTATTGGTAATAATTATTAATAATTAAAAATAGGTATTAATTATAATTATTACCTCATATTCCACACAATTCTGTTATAGTAATGGACAACGCATCTTATCATTCACGCATAAAATTGCCAATACAAATACCAAGAAGGAAGATCCATTAACGTTTATGCAAGAAAAAAAATTAAAGTCCGTGAAAATAAGCCAACTAAAAAGGTTTTATTAGATCTAAAAAGAAGAAAAAATTTTAGGAAAGAATATTATACTGATAATATGTGTCAATCACAAATCCATACTGTTATTCGACTGTTGCCATATTATTGTGTAATTAATCCGATTGAATAGATCTGGGCTTCACTAAAAAAATTACGCCAACGAAACAACTCGCCTACTAAATTGAATTTTTATAAACAATATCATAGAGGTGGTTAACGATCTCAGTCAAACTAATATATGGAAAAACTGTGTTAATCATGTAATAAAAATAGAAAATAAATACACTGTTTTACCAGTTGGTTCAGTTATAATTCAAACTGGTGATTGTTGTTCTGATTGTGACAGTGATTGTTAATAGTTTTTTTAAAAAACAAAGATTTAAAAAGATATAAGAACTATATAAGAATAATAATATATAAGAAATATATAAGAACTTTAGATATAAGAAATAATATATTATATATTTATATTTATATTTAGAAATTATATATTTAGATATAAGAAATATATAAGAAATATATAAGAACTTTATAAAGACTTAAAAGATAAGTTTATGCCATTTTTCCTATGGCATAAATATATTTTATGCCACTGAATCAGTCTTGTCGGTACTGGCTCGTCAAAGGCACCAGCTTTGCCGTTTTTTTTTTCATCTGTTCCAATTGACTCTGGATACACCACACCAACCTAAGCCAACCCTGCCTTTTTAAGAGGAATACGAAATCATCCGATATGTATTACTAACTTTATAATAATGATAATTTGTGTAATAGTCTAAATTAATGTTTACTAGAATTTACATTATTAGCATTCATATACATGTCTGAATTAATTTATTCTTTTTAAATTACGTCACGCAGATTTTAGCGGTCAGAATATTTTTCTCCATCCCGTCTAATTGCGGAAAATCTGACGATCTTCCGCTAATTGAAAACAAGGCTGCGGCAAGCACTCGCACCAAAAATAATGCGACGGGCCAATAAACCGCCAGCCGGTTACGTTATAATAGCTCGCTAAAAATACGCGCGTTTAATAATTCGACGACGCGGCGCTATTTCGATTTTGACGCCCGAACGAAATTAATTTTCGAAATTAACGGCCTGTCTCAAGAGGCACGAATCGCTCCAGTGAACGCGCCCGAAGCCGTCTGGTTTTCCTGATTGACCCACGGCGACGATCGGCCGCACTGGGTCGGGCTAATTTTGGAGACATTATTCTGGGATTAGAAAACGGAGAATGGGGAAGCGAGTTGTCCATTTATTTGTCGTTTTTCTCCTGCGAATCTGCTTACACTTTAACCCATTAACATCCAATTTCGAAAAAATATTTTTTTTTTGTTCCAAACAAATTAGAGAATAAAAATGTATCCTCAATTTCCAAGAATAGGAAATTAAGCGTTGTTGAAAGAACCAGAAAACTCTCTTAAGCCGGCTGAAGAATAAACATTGGATCACGAAATTGAATCGGTGAGTCCAAGAACAGTATAAGTCCAAAAATATATTTTAGTTTTGAGAAAATTGAAAAAACATAATAACATCACAATTATTGAAGTTACGAAGTTATTCAACGCAGGAAAGTTGTAGTACTTCCTTAGACAAATAACGTTCAAAAATAAAAAATCTAAAAATGTGCCATTCCTCCAACCTACGGAGTATGTAAATTAAGTAATTAAACTGATTTTTTAAATTTTTTTTCTTCGAATAGAATTACAATTCAGTATTGCCTCCTTCAAAATATCTTCCTTGGGAAGCCACATAGCGCTGGAGGCGGTTCTTCCATTTCCTCATAGCAGTGGTAGAACTGGAATAGCTTTCAGCTGGTCGGTTACAGCCATTTGAATGTTTTCTATGGTCCCAAAATAACGTCTGAAAATAAGATGAAGGCCTTCATGTTCAATCGACTCTCTTCCTTCTGAGAATGCCTTAAGCCACCGAAAAACCTGGGCTCTTGAAAAAACACTGTCTCCGTAGACGCGTTGAAGTTTTGCAATAGTATCCGTTATGCTGTGTCCAAGTCTGAAGCAAAACTCGATAGCACACCGTTGCTCAGAAGTCACTTATTTTTAAAACGCACTAGAAAAAAAACGATTTACAAAAACAAATGTCACAAAGAACAAACAAATGACTCTAACAAGTTCAAACTTGTATTAAAGGTGCATTACATGGTAACCTACCGCCCTTCCAAGTCCCGTTTCCTAGTGTGTTGCTAGATCGGGCGGTACGTTGCCAGTCGCATTACTTAATTTACACACCTCGTATAGCAGAAAGAAGGTTGTGGACATTGTATAGAGACATCCAAAAAAAAACGTCATCAACTCTGGCTATGAACGAGAGATATGGAAATAGCGGTCATGTCTAAGCTTTTTAGTTATGTCAAACTTTTGACTAGTGACTGTCATAATTTGTCTTTTTTTTCTCGGCCAACTTTGATGACGTTTTTTTTTTGGATGTCTCTATATTATTCTTGGACTCAATTATTTTTAAAGCAGACATTTTTAAATTGTTTTGTGTTATAAGGTCTTTTGAATTATATGCATATAAAACATTTTTTATTAGTCAGTGCATACAGACATTAATTGTAAGATAACATTGATCTAGACGTAATGATCTTCATCGCCATTACCTTGTTTCCAAGAATGATGTGATAATAAAACTCGAGCGTCTCACCAATAATAAATTTCTTGTGTTTGGTAGGAGGTGGTTTCGAACAGGCGCATTCATTTGGTAAAGCAGGACTTTAATTGTTTTGTTTTAACGGCTTAAATGAATAGGTTTTATTATCTTTCCATATGTTTGTATTCTTTTTGTTTTTTTTTGCTACCATAAAAACCATCACCACGAACCCTAACACTATTATCACTACTATCACTATTGGACATTATTTATTTCCTCAAAAACTGAAAAACAAAAGTAAAAACGATAAGCTAATTTTCACACATTTGACAGCATGTTGCATTGCCTTCGCAATGCAACACAACACTGACGTTAGTGAAGTGGACACCCAGTATATGTGTATCCTGGACTTTTCACATTTTCCATCTCATCGTCAAAAGACTCGTCAAAATAAGTCGTTTAGAACCAAGAAAAACGAGTTTGTCCTGTTCTTCAACACAACGCTGTGTGGACTAATTTAATACGCTTTGGCTATCTCAAGTAAAAACGCCATTTTTTGGACTTACTGTTCTTGGAATCACTGGTTCAATTGGAAAAACAGATGTACGAAGGATTTTAAAAAAGGAAAAATGCAAGATGATATAAGTTCTGTTTAAATGGTGTGGTAACCAGACAAATTGGGCAATTGAGGCTCACACTCAATGTACTCAGTTTGTAAATGTTTTTGCCGGTATTATGAATGACAGAGTCATAGAACCGTATTTTATCGACGGTACTTTAACAAAACAACATTATTTGAAATTTTTAAGAAATGAATTGATTCCCGAATTATGTAAATTCCAAATGCCAATAACTTCAAATTTCAGGAGATACAATTTGGTTTCCACAAGGTGGCGCGCCTCCACACTTCATACTCCATAGTAGAGAGGTGAGACATTATTTAAACTAACAATAAGTGTATTTATGTTCACGTTCAAAACTCGACCTTTGGCACGTGCCAGAACTTGGTTAGAGTGGGGCGCACAATACTGCACAACATAATGGCGTTATTTGATTAAACCACATGTGTGTACATATAAAACTATATGTATGTACATATAAATATGAAGTTGATGTACTTTATTAATGTGGCACATATAACAGTATTCCAGTCCCGTTAAGACCGGTCCTGGAATCTATTATTAACATACAGGCTCTATTGATTATGCAGGGTTCGTAACACAGTTTAACTGTACCCTATAATAATTCAGATGTATAATTATATTTCAGACTTACAGTTGTTGGCATGGACTGTACAATTCTTATCCACGTTTCCTATTTTTCCCTCTCTTATGCAATACCAAGACAACGTAGCCTTGGCAACGAATAGACGTGTGGCTATTAAATAACCGAACTGCTGTCATAACAGTTTTTATTCGTTACCAATTACAGTAGCAACTTTTTCGTCTTCAATGTACTTGGCGATCTCTACACCGTTCCATACGACTTTTCCATTGTTGAAAGCAGTGCTGGAAGTCCGCTTCTGTGAGCTGGTTCAGAACCTCCGTCGCTTTTGCTTTAACCGCTTCCACACTTTCGAATCTTGTCATCACAAGTAATCACCGTGTCTAACAAGCCTGGATCAGTGTCAGTGTTGTTTAGAATGTCAGCGCAAATGTTCATTCTTAATTCCTTTTGCTCGGGAGTGAGGAGTTTTCTCACTGTTTTTGCGCAAACTTTGCACATATTGAACGATTCATGCAAAACCTGGGAAACACATTCTTTGTCGATTCCTGTTATTTCAGCAAGCCTTCGGATGCTTAGACAACGATCTTCGTGGATTAATTTACCAGTTTTTTCAATGTTTTCGTCCGTTTTTGACGTTGAGGGCTGTCCGGGGCGCGAATCGTCTTCGGTCGTTTCACGTCCGTCTTTAAACCGTTGAAACCATTTAAAAACTTGTGTGTGGGATAAATATTCATTCCCGTACACTTCTTTTAACATTGCATAAGCTTCTGTAAAAGTTTTTCCCAGTTTAACAAGAAACTTGAGAATAACCCGCTGCTCCATCTGAACACTCAACATTTTTTTCGACGCGTCACTGGTGCGTAGACTAATACAAACGACTGTTGCGTCAAACTGAGCCACCCACTGGCTTGTCAGCGAGCTCAAGGTGGGAAAAGTATCACAAGGCACAGTTATGTTCAAACTTGTCGCGACACGCTCGCAGTACGCTGGTAGATGCATTATTTCGGTGCTGGTAGCAGTATCACTATTTTTGAAGCGACTTTATATGTTATATATAGAAAGTGACGCTTACCATATATTTTTGAATGGTTACCCTATTTATTTTCCATCAGGGGAATTCTTGGTGAATAGATTGCGTTGTAAATAAAGTCGGGCATTTGACTACTTTTTATGAACGAGGTGAGCTTACATATAAACTGAAATTATGCTTACCATATAAACCGAGGTAATTTAAATTAAACAATATTTTCGATAATTTCAAATTAAACAATATTCAATATAAAAATTGTATTTTACATGTCTTCTGTTAAATTTTTCTTAATTTGTCTCCAATTATATGGTCGCATTAACATAATTTCAGTTTATATGTGAGTTCACCTCGTACATAAAATTAGTCAAACGCCCAACTTAAAGTTATATGTGGATCGCAGAAAATCCTTTTTTTTTTGTTTTACAAGAAAAACATTTTCTAAAATCCATTTATAATGTTATCCATTCATATATTATTCATAATAGTTTATGGGTAAAAGTATAAAAACTTCCATGGTATAAGAACACTTCCATATACATTGTTTTTTAATAAATACACTGTACAATTTTCGATTCCTCCAAATTCGAGAATGCAGCAAGATCTACTTTGACAGTTTCTGATGCATCAAATTTTGTGAAATATTTTAAATTTTTCGAAAAATTTAAATAGCCTCGTCAACTTTACTGGAAATGTCGAAAATGTTGTCGTATAACAAATTTTATGCAAAATTCAATGAATTAGAAATATATATGATGTCTATCCACTTGCTCCTAGTAGATACACATTACAAATTTCAAAATTGTCTTCCTTAAACAACAGGCATGCATCTCTTGCTATTCACTTCTCTGTTACACTAGGGGCCGGTACGTTTACTCCCTGTTAAAGTCGGCTAACTAACCAGACGATAAGACTATAGGCCGCTTTACAGTTCGTAATTTTTATTGCCGGCAATTTGCAGCAATTTTTAGTGCACGCACGCGTATTTGTGTCTATTTATTAAGAAATTGTCCAAACAGTCATAAATACGCGTGCGCGCAATAAAAATTGCTGCAATTTTTCTTGCCGGCAATAAAAATTGCGAACTGTAAAGCGGCCTTATGAAAAGGATACAGAAAGAAAATATTTACAGTCTGACCGTCAGTTTAATTAATCCACTTTAACCGGGAATAAAAGTACGGGGCATAGGATTATTAGACACGCAGCAATTTAAATTTACTATTTTATCTTCTACGCAAAGAAAATCTCTCCCAAAATATTCTAGACCACGAGCTTTGTTGCTAAAGAACATTGCGCCATGAGAAATAAAATAATATTTTACAGCTCAACAATCTGTTCAATATTCAGAAAGAAATTAGAACAAATAAATGTGCTTAATTTAACTCACGTAAATATACTACATTAATAGAATTGGCTTGAGTTAACAAAAAATAATGGGTTAACACCAAATACCCACGACACTACGTTGCCATGATGTTAAAAACAAAATTTAAATCAAGCAATGCATGTAGTTTCAACTTATCATTCTATAACTTATTGGCAAAACTATTGAAAGCGTGTCTACTTTGGACCGTTATAGTCAATATATCTTTTATCATTTACGTAATATGTTTAGATAAAAATTCGTTTAGGTCTATTTTTAGTGTATAGTCCGTGGAAATAGTTTGAAAAGATGTAAAAATAAAACATTTGTTTGAAAAATTCACCTTCAAAATTTTACGCCAACCCAAAACATACAAACCGAAAATAGCGAAATATTAATCATATTCACATTAGGTTGTACACGTATTTTCGCAATGTTTTCTAAAAATATACACTTACTATACATGTACGGGTAAGTATTATAAATGTTAACCCCCATTTATTTTTGTTATTTCTGGCCGATTGGGTTCGTTTAAAGAGTGCTTTCGAACGATTTTTAACGTTGTTTCCGAATCTGTTAACGGTTTTTGAAATTTTTTGTAAAATGTACGAGGTGTGACAAAAGTATGCTTTTTTTTAAATGGAACACCCTGTATATTCGTACATATTTCAATTTATGATTCTGTTCTGAATACAAATATATATAATTATAGCATATTTGGATAAGGAGTTTTTGAGTTATGATGAAATATGTAAAACGACAAATCTACATAATCATATGTTATAAGTTGCATACGAAAGCAAATTTTAATTTGGTATATACGTCAAAGTGGTTAAAAATTATTTCCAATGTCTAAAATTGTTTATTCGTAAAATATTTGTCAATTTGTTAATTCTATTTATTATGCATGACTAGCGGTTATCAATATATATATAGTACATATTTAATCAAGTTATATATTATATTATAGGTTATCAAAATATATCTTGTATTTAACAAATGTCACATCAAAATATAAAACAAAAGCAGACACAGGAGGATACAAATAAAACATAAATATCAAACTTACAAACATTAGAAAATAATTATTACATTGTATCTTCAACATATCTTCCATTATTTTCTATGCATTTGAAACATCGCTGTAAAAAATGCATTTTCGTTAATAATATTTACTTCCTGTGGTATGAGCTGTTCTAATTGCACAGAGTCCCCCGAAAGTTCTTCACTATAAATATTGTTCTTGAGACAAAATTTATTTTACTCAATTCAGACAAAAATTAAAAAGTTGACAAAAATCATTTTCAGTTAAATGTTGCACAGGAAGGATGTGAATAGGTTTATATTTATTCCTTTTTAAAAGTTGCATGACGCTGCTCTGGCTTAAATTTAAATCTGAAATTTAAATGAACCCCAACCGAAAAAATTACTGACTAATGTTAACCAGTTTGACGTTTATACAAAATTATTTTTTTTTTCCATAGGCTACTTCATAAAATAGGGTAATACGGTTTAAATTTGTCATTTTACATATTTCGTCATAATTCAGAAAATCCTTATCCAAATATGCTATAATTATATATATTCGTATTCAGAAAAGAACCATAAATTGAAATATATACGAATATACAGGGTGTTCCATTTAAAAAAAATATATTTTTTGTTACACCTCATATATTTTTCAAAAAATTTCAAAAACCGTTAACAGATTAGGAAACTACGTTGAAAATCGTTCGAACCCACTTTTTGAAAGAACCAAATCGGCCAGAAATAACAAAAATAAAAGGGGGTTAACATTTATAATACTTACCCTATACATATGTCCGTTTTCCCAAGGTAAACGGACTAATAAGTAACGGTAAAAAAGCTAAATATTTCAGTACTTCGAGAGATACATGTTTCGTTATTAGAAGCTTAGTAAATAACCGTATATATCGTATAGATAGACAAGAAGTTGCTCTGATGAAATTAAGAAAATGCTCTGTTTTTAAATGTTTTTTTTTTCTTAAATATAGAGAAGAACCTAAGTCTAGGACCATACTTGCGACCTAATCGATGAGGCTTTAACACCGCGATCAAGTCGCAGTAATGTAATACATTATTCTTTATACAATGTGGCTATACTTGCGACCTGTGATAGTGACTGCTTTTGAAAACGGTCTGAGCTGTGTTTTTGAGACGCGGAGACACAAACCCTCTCCATTGGCTCTAATGCGAGTGAACATACTTGCGTTCAGGTCATAATAAATTGCATCTACATAGCCGTATTAAATTAAGGAAGTGAAAATGTTTATTGACTGAGTTAGTCATGAACGAATTTCAAATCTGGCCACAACTGTGAAATGTAAATTCAGAAAGTATTCTAAAACGGAAATCTATTGATTGAAACTGCTAGTGTAATGGTGGAGAAATGGTACTATCTAAGTAATTCTGAAAAAAAAAGAAGTTTAGGAAAAGAAATGCATTCATCTTAAGTCTGAAAAAAGCCTTTCATTAACAAAGTCCATATGCGAATATCTGTGCATTATTTGGAGGACCACTACATTTTCTTCTTCTCCGCTGTTTGTTAAAAACGAGAGGCAATTAATGATAATAACTAGGGTGCGGAAAGAAACTAGTTGTGTCTTTCAGAAACACCGACTGCCCTCATTGCTTGAGCTTACGTTGCCACTACCAGTAGTCTTTCTGCATTTATTCTCGTTAAACGTGAGCGATTTGGCCTGTATATATGGTTGTAGAAGGAAAATGATCGTTCCACATCTACTGAAGTTAAAGATGCAAATTCAAAATAATTCACGTGGGCAAAGGATTGTTAGCCACAGAAATTTATTCCATATGTCGTCTTCTTTGATATTTACCATGACACGTTGATATGTCTTCTGTAAATATGTTTTTCGTAACGTATCATTCGTAGGCAACTTGTTGGCAAAAAAACATTTAAAGTGAATATTGTCGACCATGTTCCACTAAAGGCTACATGCGAAAACAACAAAATTCCTCTTTTATAACAGTGCCAGGTACATTTTGTTGATGGATATTCAAATCTAGATGTCTTTTACATTCTCGGCGACTACGAAATATATATCGACGATTGCAAGGAATACATAAAGTATGTCATCCATCTATTTTAAAATCGCCGTAATTTTCAGTATTCTCTTTCAGTCTATTCACAAATGGTAACAACTATGCCGTTATTGCAAAAATCCACAGAAATTCAGGCAATATGTAAATACACTACACGAACGCACGAGTTAGTCACTCACTAAAAAAATTGTGAATGCGGCGGTCGACACGTTCACAGCGATGGTAGGTGAATACTAAGTCGACACCTATCGACATCGGAATATCTCGCTGTTATATGGAGAACTTGTATAGATGTATCCGTGTTCCCGCCACGCGAATGGGTGGACAGGAGTCCAGTGGGCATTTTAGGCACGTTCAGTGGCGTACGTACACAGGGGCAAGAAATACGTGCTTAAAAAAGACGGTTTATACTTTAATTATGATAGAGTTGTCTAGTGCCGGTTATGGCACACTTTGCCGGACAATAATAATAACATAACATCATCATCCGTCGCGAGCCGGTACTGTTGACGTTATTATTGACCAAAAAACGCAGTCGGGTCGCATAGTATGGCCAGGACACAAAATGTCTCTGCGACCTGATCTCCCCGTCATATCGAAAGTACATAAATTGTAACTATATATATATAGTATAGTACTCTAGACTATATAGTATAGTATTCAGTGGCGGCTGGTCAGGTGAGGCAGAGGAGGCAGTGCCTCCCCTTGAAAATTACAAATAAGTTTTTTTTATATAAACCTGCTATACTTTAATTTTATTGAATAAAATTAAAATTTAATATACTATCTATAATACTTTACCTTTCATTTTTAAATTCATATATCGGGTAAAAAATTAATTTCTAAACTTCCTGCACTAATAACACTCCTAAAGTTCCTGCACTATTATTTGCAACATATTAACTCTCATAAACGACCCAGCGCCTAGTCTATCGCCGTGGTGGCAAGCCTCCGATGCCAATGTTTTCACATATGTATTTATACGGAATTGGAGGCTTCGCGCTTCACCATCCTGCGTTGTTAACATGCGTTGCTAACAAATTTAACCCTTAACTCCAGTAGCATTAAAAGTAATTTAAAAAACTGCATATCGGAGGCAAACACGCCCACCTCCCACCTCTCCCACGTGACAGCGTAGAAAGCGTTATTTGATTCCATGAACCTAACAACCTAACATAAAAAATTTAATATCTTTTATTGTTCTGTTTTTTAAATTTTTTTTGGAAAGTGCCGTTATTTTTGCCGTTTTTTTTAATTATGGCAAGTTATTATGGATAATTATGGCAAGTGTTCCATATTACTTACGTAAGTCCTTATTTGAATGTTTCATTTAATTAACTATACAAAATTATAATGGAGGTAACTGGCGAGTGTAGCAGTTTGTTTCATAAAAATAACAATACGAGTTATGATACTCAAATAAATATTCGAACCTGCAATGATACTGTTGAGTATCATATAAAGTACAAATTTAGTCGCCTGTCTTATGAGGCTAAATTATTTGTTAAAGATTTATACTAGTACCACTGAAAGGGCGTAGCCAGTATTTTTCTTTGGGGGGGGGGGGGGGGCGTCCAATGCAGATTAAACAAAAAAGCAAAAAAAAAGGTCATTGGAGGCAACGGCAAGCGCAATCCCCCGACTATTTTGGTCTTTACTTGACCATTTGGGGCGAACGCCCCCATCGCCCCCCCCCTGGCTACGCCCTTGTACCACTGCCAGATCTAAGTGAAACTAATTAATCAGGGTAAGCCGGCTCGTAGTTTTGTTAATACTGTTATTATTGTTGTTTGCTAGGACTGTTGTTGTCAGTCCTAGCAAAAATCAGTATTTTATTTCACTGCATCTTTTAATTGTAAAATAATTTGACGGAAACACTACACCTTCCCGATGGTTTTGCTGAACCAATAAAATATATTAGGTACATTATGTTAGACAAATGTACTTAGTATATTTTATTGACCAAGTAGAAGTCCTTCTCCTAACATTACAGCGGCATATTACTAACAATGTTTATCATCACAAAAATTTAGGAAACAAACATTTTTACAACATATGTTTGCCTCTCCAAAAAAAAGTCACGAGCCGCCACTGATAGTATTTATGATCTCTGAGAAATTAGACTAAGTATTTTTTTTTTAAATTCTGTTAAACATTTTTCTTAAAATTTGTTTAAACTTCAAACTTATGATTATTATTTTTTTTAAATAAAATCCGGCGTCGCAACTACCTTTTCTATAATATTTTCAAATTAAATATGAAGCGACTTTATTTACTTTTCTTGAAAATATCGTCATTAGGAAGTACCCTACTGAATTTTATTGCCTTGTATTGGAATCACTAGCATTTGGACTGCATTGAAATATTTCATTTGTTTGCAATACTTTGAGAAAAAGGCTCCGCTGAAGAGGTATATATACCGAAACTTTTCAGTCGTGGAGTGATCTAATTTTTGGTATGTTTAATTTGATTAGTACTTGGGATTCTCGCACAAGAAAAATTCAAAAATTCTAATACTTGTATTACCGTGACAGTTGTACTGAACATAATGCGCATATATTTTCACATAATTCGATATATTTATGTATATCGTGACATATAGCCAGAAAAGTAGTTGTTTTGAAATGATATATGGTTTTATGCTGATTGTATTAATCAATTACTTATTTACATGAGCATCAGTAAAAATAAAATACTAATATATAACTCTAGTTTCTGTATATAACAAATTTTTGTATATTTTCTAATAGTTGTAACTTTGAAATTCATGTTTAACGTCCACATTCTCATCAAATTATGTGTACACATTTTTTTTCAGGATGATGACAGAAGAAGAGGCGGCATTACATTGTCCCGATATCAGGAGCTTTACGCAGAATTTTTTTGGGTAACCCCGAAGAAACACCTGCTGTGTACCTTTTCGGCCCCCTTTCGGAATTCTTCTATTGCGACGACTTAGACATTTAGCGAAAAAGTCTGGCTGTTAATCTATTTTAAGTATTTATAAAAAAAAAAAACTCAAAAGTAATAAACAAGTGCCTCCTCAAAGACAAAAAAATGTGCTTAGAAACCACACTTGTTTCTTACTAATGAAATGATACACATTTTACGTTGTATTTGAAAGTTGTTGCATTTTATAATTTTTTAAATAATAATTTGTTTTGCAAAGCAGTTTTGTCTTATTTTGAACTCGTTTCATCATTTCGTGAAAGATGCATTTTAAAAAAGTTTATACAAGTAAGTCTTAAATTCTTTCTAAAATATAGTGTTAAAAATCATACAGTGTGTTCACGTTAAGGACTTACCACCCTTGTAAAATCTTTATTTTTCGATCGATTTTGATGAACTTTTTGATGAACGATTTTGAAGAAATTAGAATACAACAAAAGGGTCTGTAAAAAAGTTAAATAGTAGTCATTTTGATTAATCCACCCAATTCCCTTATACGTTTTTCAATACGTCGACCATTATTCCTCATTACATTTCGTAACTGTTGTCGAGTTATACTCTGACATGCTTCTCTAATGCGATCAGAAAGGTCTTCTCGGGTCGGGGGCCTTGTAGCATACACTTTATTTTTTATTGTCCTCTAAAGAAAGAAATCAAGAGGCGTAACGTCTGGGGATCTCGGCGGCCAACGAATAAGAGGACTACTTCTTCCAATCCAGCAAATAGAAAAATTCTCATTTAACCAATTTCTCACTATGACAGCATTATGGATTCGTGCTCCATCAAGTTGTAAATGTAAATTGTAGCGATAATCAAGACGAAGCTCATCAAGTGCGTCGGTAAACTCTGTAAAAAACTGAAAAAACTGGCAGCATTCAAATTTTCATAAAAAAAAGTATGGCCCAATGATATTTTCATTTAAAATGCCACAGAAAACATTTACCTTCGAGGAGTATTATCTCTTACACTCAATTACCCAATGTGGATTATTTTCACTCCACATTCTGATATTTTGTGACGATACAATACCGTTTGTCGTGAATGTAGCTTCATGCGTGTATAAAATATTTTGTAAAAAATCAGGATTCTCTAGGTACATACCTTGTAGCCATAAACAAAATTCCATTCTTGGCTCAGTATCTCCAGCTTCAATTGTATGAAGAAATTTTGGCTTAAATGGTTTCTTACCGCTTTTTTCAAACACGTCCAGATTTTGCTTTTAAAAATATTTAAATTCCTACTAGCATCTCTAAGGTTTGAATGTGGGTTATCATTAAAATAATCAAGAATCATTTGGTTTCCTCTTCGCTCCCGATCACGACGCTGGTTAGGAAGTCTCTCAACCGGACCATGTTGGTCAAAATATTTGTTAATATTTGAAACTGTTGCATGGTTAATATTGCGTTCTGGATGTCGTCGATTCTCATTAACGAAACTCATTAGCTGCTTCACGAAAAGTACATGTTCCGTCGCCAACCAATCTTATTATTTCTATATTTTATTGTAAAAAATAAGACATTGTTATGCTTTTTACTTCTTTAGAACAGTATGAACTATTAGTATCTGGCAACTGGTAACTAAGATAACTTTTTCTGTTTCCACAGCACAACCCTTTTTTATCAAACAGCGTTGAGCTATTGTCCTCAAATTTAGTAAACGCAATAAACTCAACAGGGGAAAGGTTCGAATTGTTTTTGAGCAAAATCCCCCAAAGGAAAGGGGGTGAAGATGGGAGTTGAAAGGGGATTTTTTTTTCAAAATACGAAATTCTGTTTCTCATACACCTTGTATTTTAGAACAATGAAAATCTGTACAGCTATGTTTTAAGTAATGATAAAGAATAACTCATCAGTTTTTTTAAATCTAATTGTAGTTTTTGACATTTGAGCCCATAAAAGTGGTCGTACTTGGCCATGATTACAGACCAAGAATAAAGTTACCCACTCGGTGAATGCGCATTTTGAATATCTACCTAATAAAATAAAGTTCATCAAAATCGGTCGAAGAATAAAGATTTTACAAGGGTGGTAAGTCCTTAACGTTGGCACACTGTGTATGTACATACGTACTAATACGTAGTAAAGACAAGAACTTGGTAATGAACAAACCACGTAATTACTCATATACATAAAATATTCCATAATAAAACAGTAATTCATTAACATCAATTTATTTTATTCATAATTAATAACTATAATAAATATGATTTTATCTTTGAAGGTTTCGATGGAATTCACAGTCGGTATGATCATACATTTGTTTATACTTAATAAATTTAACTATTCTCTAGATAATAATACAATAGTTATACTCTACTATAGAAGGTACCTTAGTGCATAGCGGTTGTCGTCATCTTTAAGACATCTTCGTAAAAAAGATAAAAACAAAACAAGATTCGTTGTCATCGCGTTTATTGTACTTTTTCCTTAACAGTGTTCATCGTATTCATAATGGTGTTGTAGAAACTGCAACAAAGGAAATTATGTAATGCATGTTACAAAAATAATGTTAGTAATAATAGTAATAAGAGTATCATACAAATGTTGGCAAAGAATTCGCAAATCCGTTTGATATCAAAACAATTGCTTTAATAACAAAAAAATTGGCTAAGAAGTATTATTTCTTTGCCAGATCATGACTTTGTGGACAGAGTTAATGGGGAATTAAAATGACTCTTATTTTGATTTAAGGAGCAATAAACGTCGCCGTTTTTATCACCAGCTTCTAATAAAAAATATGTTTTAGATGTTTGTCTTGAACAATTTTCTTCATGTGGTATCTTTAATTTTTGAAAAAGAAATAATTTTTCTCTAGCTTGTAATCATTTGTAATAATAGAGCATCACACATATTTAAAAAAATATAATTACATATGTGATATCCAAATAAAATATTACAAAAAAAATATAATGCAAATTTGTAATACGAAGACGTCGAATAATATAATGAAAATAAAACATTTGGGACCTTCTTCGTTCTCTGAATCGTTCTATCGAATATGAATACTTTAAAGGTAGAACCGTAGAAAATACTCATACAATAATGATAAATAAGTCTTACCCATATTTCTTTACTTTCGAAGAATTTGCCAGAATTTGTGCCACCAGGAATGCAGCTAGCAGAGTTTTTGCAACATTGATCCACATGCAAGATTCATCAATTTTACTCTCAGCGTCAGCTACAAGACGTGCTGCAGCAGAGTTTCTTTCGTTAGTTGCAGCTCTTTGAGAGACGAGTCGTTCAAAATATTTGCGAGA
Source organism: Aromia moschata (assembly GCA_029963805.1). NCBI lineage: Eukaryota > Metazoa > Arthropoda > Insecta > Coleoptera > Cerambycidae > Aromia > Aromia moschata. The sequence continues at coordinate 30,293 of JAPWTK010000370.1, read as the reverse complement.
ATTAGACGTCAAGGGATCATATCTATCAGTAGCAGCGATTTGTCGATGATTCTCGTTTTTAAACGACCTATCTCGTTGCCTGTCGTCTCTTCGGTCTTGTGTTAATCTGTTGCCTTCCATTCGGCGTTCGCTGAGATCACGAGTACCGTCATAGCTACGAATTTTTCTGGTGGAGTCACTCCTAGTTGCTTGAGAGGTATATGCTACCCGACGAGTGTTAGTGACGCCAAAAGCGGTTGCTCTGGAATCAAATAGTCTGTCTCGTCGCTCAAGAGACCTTTGGTCAACAGAACGTCTTTGATCTCGGTTGGCTACAAAACGGACTGTGGATCGACGAATAACCAATAGTTCTCTGCTATCTCTTTCACGAGATTGATCTACGTAGCGCCTATCTAATGTATTTCTGCTTGATTCCCTTTCAGAGCTGGCTCTCTCAGTTGATCGGTTTCGAACTATGTTGCGGTTTTGACCAGATGTGCGCTCTCTGTTCTCCATAGATCGAGAGATGTCTCGCTCAGATTCCCTTTCTGAGCTGGCTCTCTCAGTTGATCGGTTTCGAACTATGTTGCGGTTTTGACCAGATATGCGCTCTCTGTTCTCCATAGAGCGTGTGATGTCTCGCTGAGATTCCCTTTCTGAGCTGGCTCTCTCAGTTGATCGGTTTCGAACTACGTTGCGGTTTTGACCAGAGGTGCGCTCTCTGTTCTCCATAGATCGAGAGATGTCTCGCTCAGATTCCCTTTCTGAGCTGGCTCTCTCAGTTGATCGGTTTCGAACTATGTTGCGGTTTTGACCAGATGTGCGCTCTCTGTTCTCCATAGATCGAGAGATGTCTCGCTCAGATTCCCTTTCTGAGCTGGCTCTCTCAGTTGATCGGTTTCGAACTATGTTGCGGTTTTGACCAGATGTGCGCTCTCTGTTCTCCATAGATCGTGTGATGTCTCGCTGAGATTCCCTTTCTGAGCTGGCTCTCTCAGTTGATCGGTTTCGAACTACGTTGCGGTTTTGACCAGAGGTGCGCTCTCTGTTCTCCATAGATCGAGTGATGTCTCGCTCAGATTCCCTTTCTGAGCTGGCTCTCTCAGTTGATCGGTTTCGAACTATGTTGCGGTTTTGACCAGATGTGCGCTCTCTGTTCTCCATAGATCGAGTGATGTCTCGCTCAGATTCCCTTTCTGAGCTGGCTCTCTCAGTTGATCGGTTTCGAACTACGTTGCGGTTTTGACCAGATGTGCGCTCTCTGTTCTCCATAGATCGAGTGATGTCTCGCTGAGATTCCCTTTCTGAGCTGGCTCTCTCAGTTAATCGGTTTCGAACTACGTTGCGGTTTTGACCAGAGGTGCGCTCTCTGTTCTCCATAGATCGAGTGATGTCTCGCTCAGATTCCCTTTCTGAGCTGGCTCTCTCAGTTGATCGGTTTCGAACTATGTTGCGGTTTTGACCAGATGTGCGCTCTCTGTTCTCCATAGATCGAGTGATGTCTCGCTCAGATTCCCTTTCTGAGCTGGCTCTCTCAGTTGATCGGTTTCGAACTACGTTGCGGTTTTGACCAGAGGTGCGCTCTCTCTCCTCCACAGATCGAGTGATGCGTCGCTGAGATGCCGAAGGAGCAAGTCGGTGTTCTTGGGTCAAAACGCGCCTTTCTCGGGAATTTCTTTCAGGGTTATCAGATGTGTATCGCTCTCTCCGTTCTGAATACCTTTCGTCGCCAGAAATTCGCTCAACGTTATACCTTTCACTCGACCGTCTTTCCTTCCTTGGTTCGACGGATTTCATCCTAATCTGATCTTCTCTGGCGATAGTATTTAGTCGTTCAGAAATTCTCACGTTATTTCTGAAGTTTCTGCTTTCAGCACGTCTATCGCTTAGTTGACTTACAGCGTGTTTGTCAGTGGCTTCACGATTTTGTCTGTGGTTGATTCGCAGAGAAATCAGCCTGTTTGAACGTAGAGGGCGTATTTCAGCAACTCGGTGGCCTTGTCTGCTCACGACTCGGGCGTCAAATCGTCTTTGTGGTTGCTGATTTTGACTTTGTTCTTGAGACTGACGGTCTTGATCATCTACAGATCTAACAGTGAGTCGTCTATTTGATCGTGATTCCTGACCGTCGACTGACCTGACAAATCGTCGTTTAGACACACTTTCAGAGAGGCGTACTCTTGCGTTGGAAGTTTCTTTAGACACAAATCGTTCAGCATCTCGTTCCGTAGAAGACCTCTCAGTAGTTCGTCTTCCGTTCAATCTTTGATCTCGCTCTCGACGTTCTTCGTACTGCAATGCCCTGTTCTCTCTAGTATTCTGTCTAGAATCCTCCATTTTAGAGTGCCTATTTTCTGCATTTATTGTGAAGTATCTTGCGTTTACGTTTCTGTCTTGAACAGTTTTGCGATCGTTCCTGTTATCACGTAGTTGACGATGATCTTCTCTTATGTTGTTTCGTGCAGTAATTCGTCTATCGGTTTCAGTATTTTGTCTATAATGTGGCAGGTTTCTGACGACACGTTGGTTGTTGTTTACGTCTCGAACGTCTGTTCTCACATCTCGAGATATTTCGTTAGTTTCAGTGGATCTCTCTCGGACTTGCCGGATATCCCGAACCCTCCTAGTTTCAGAACTTCTTTCCAAAGTTCCAGTTCGGAAGCTCCGTCTGTCGTAGAGGCGTTCAACGATTTTGTCTTTCTCATTGAATTGCCTGTTTACGTCCAAGTTTCGGATGGGCAAGTTCTGGGAATTCTCAAGTTGTCTGTCGATGGATGAACGGTCTTCTCTTATATTTTCACTTAGTCTCGTTGTTTTAGTCTCGTCTTGGAGAAAGCCTTTCGCAGTTGTCGTCAAAACGAGTATAAGGAGTATAACGGGCTTACTGTGTAGTATTTCTTTATACTGTATCATGTTGGACGCAAAAACAAAAAACTATTTTCTGGTTGTAGTGCCTTGTATGGTTTGCTCGGTATATAAGATCTGTATGCTGGAACACTGGGAGACTTTCTGAGGATGCTGTCGTCTTGGTCGAGCTTTTATACTGTGTTGAGGAGTGTCATTTCACGCCTGGTTAAGTTTTGGTTCATTCGGAGGCAATTTGCAGCAAACCGTGTGTGGTTTAATTCAAATTTGATTTCGGACGATATAAGGGCCTTCATTTACCTCTGTATTCTACACTGTTAAAAAGTTAAGCTTCTCTATTCTTACAGTTTTTATAAAATTTTATTAGAAGTATTATTACTTATACAATTTTTTTAGTAATAAGTATTTTTAGTTATTACAAACCAAAACTAACTTTTAAGTTAAGCTACTTTAAAAGTATATAGGTATTAATAAAAAATAGTACGGAAGTGGATAGTGAACAAGAGATTTTACTTAATTATTTACCTTTATTTATCTTCACCAAATGGTTCTTATATTATTACATATCTTTGTTTTATGTATTTTATAGGTAAGTGCTGTTTTCAGGAGGTAAGCAAATCCTTCGTTCAGAACCGAGTATTTAGTATGTAAAAGAATTGTGCAAAGTTTAGGCGAAATCGGTCCAAAGGTTTTTGAGAAATTTTGACTAGGTACCGACTTAAAAAAAAGTTTTGAGAAAAACGCGATGAAAGTTTGATACATGAATAATGATGCCAACGATTCCAAACTAACTCGGTTTAGTCTTTCAAAAAGACCCTTTTAAAAATATAACAACAAACGAGTCTATTCATTCCTATAGGAATTAGAAAAAGAGAAACAGAAAAGAGCAGCTGCTACAAACCACTTGCCGCGCCGAGCGTAATGACGGTCCAGGGAGACCGAGTGCCCGGAGACTCAATTGTCTATAACTCGAAAAGTTTTGCTCCTAATGACTTCAAATTTTCTGACAATATATCTTATACTTGTAAGTTGGAGTATCAGAAAAGAAATAATAAAAAAATTCGATTTTCCGACCCTTTCCCCCCCCTTAACAAACAATAATTGTAAAACAGTTTCTTGGGCTCTTTCTGTTTTTTGTGTCTACTTTTGTATTCTTGTGTTAATTTTTTTTATTTTTGGCATCAAAATGTTAACAACCTATCAATTTATATAAAAAAAAAGAGATATTTCATCTAAAATTAACGATATTCTAGAAAATGGTGGAGGACACGGTTGTAACAGTGTTTCAATAAATAGGAGATCCAAAGTTTAATTCACCTATCCACATACAGTGTGTGCCTCTTTGAGATGGAACTAGCCTTTTATTTTGGAGGGGGCTGACCGACTGAACATTTTGCATACCATTTCCAAGGTAACATTTGTTACAAATTTCGTTTTTTGTTTTGCTATTATAGTCTTCTATTTATGGCTGGCTAGTAATCATTCCCTAAAATATGTTGTTTGTCCCATGATTTCTTAAGAAAATGCGAAAATTTCAAATTTCTCCAACCGCCACTACAAACAACATAATTTCGTACACAATTTGTTCCCTGAGTATAAAATATTTTCATATTTTTGGCCACTGTTTGTCTTAATAGTGAAATTATTTTACCATACCAGAATGGTGTCAATATAGCTAAATATCAAAAGTACCCAAACAAAAATGCCATTTTTTTTTAATTAATACAGGGTATTTAACACAAAGTAACATTGTGTTAAATACCCTGTATTAGCAAAAATGCTTACAGAATTATTTTAGACGTGACTAAATTGAAAGTGCTATTCATTAAAAAAAAAAGCCTAATAGTCAAACCCAGTTTTCCACATCAAATGACCAATCAGAAAAGGCCACTAGACTGACCAAATTTCAAAATTATTTATAAAGTTAAAGAGAATTTTTGGAGTACTATTTTATCAAAATATCTTTTTTGAAAATCGGTCAACCTTCCCCAAAATAGGAGGGTGGTTCCATGTTAAAGTGTCTGAGAATCACACTGAGTAGGGTCAATGTAAGTAATTCAGAATGGGGGCAATTGAAAACATATTGAATTAACAAACAGATTAACTAAATTAAACAATTTATCTTTATACTAAGTCTATTCTGAAATGTCGACAAACCCATAAATTATTCCCCATTCGTATGAAGATTTAGCAAGATCTAAATCCAGGTCTGTGACCTATAATGATGAATTAACTTTAACGCCCAAGTGTACTGTCAAGAGAGATGAACTTAGAGGCTCATATTACTGATAGAAAAAATAAAGAAAAAATAACTAAAACCATGTATTCCTATATTTTCGAGGTCGTTCTTTCGAATGGAATCGTTAAAATTTGCACAAAGATTGATGCAACCTTCAATTTTTAACAAAAACTATTAAAAAATGTGATTTTTTTTCAAGATTCTTTTTTTTAATCGCAATTTCAGCTATGTTATCTTCCTTTATACCATTCAAAAACAAATAGTGCACTCGAGACGTGTACTTGAAGGAAACGCAATGAGAACAATTTAATTTTCTTATTTTTGAGATTAGAATAACAAGATATGGCAAAATTCAAAGGGTGATATTTCTCGTTTTTTACCAGTTGCGGGATTATTGACGCAAAAGAAGAATTTTGAAAAATTATTAGTATGTTAGGGTTTTTGGGGTCGCTGATCACGATCCTGATGTCAGGATTTCAAAATTCAATATGACGGATCCAATATGGCCACCATCCCGAATCAAATTTCAAATTTTTCGATTATTTTGCCTCATACTTTGTAAATTAGGGGTTTTCGGGGTCGCTAATCACGATCCCGATGTCACAATTTCAAAATTCAGGATTTGGAAATTTGCTTCAAAATGGTCGCCATGTCATATCTACCATCCTGAATTTTGAAATTCTGACATCGGGATCGTGATTAGCGACCCCGAAAACCCCTAGGTTACAAAGTGTGAGGCAAAATAATCGAAAAATATGAAATTTGATTCGGGACGGTGGCCATATTGGATCCGCCATTGAAATTCTGACATCAGGATCATTATCAGCGACCCCAAAAACCCCCAAAGTACTAATGATTTTTCAAAATTCTTTTGCGTCAATGATCCCGCAAATGGTAAAAAACGAGAAATTTTGAATCGAGAACCCTTTGAATTTTGCCATATATCTAGTTATTCAAACCTCAAAAATGAGAAAATTAAATTGTTCTCATTGCGTTTCCTTTAAGTACACGTCTTGAGTGCACGTTTCTATTTGTTTTTGAGTGGTATAAAGAACGATAACATAGCTGAAATTGCGATTTAAAAAAATAATCTTGAAAAAAATCGTGTTTTTTAATAGTTTTTGTTAAAAATTGAAGGTTACATTAGTTTTTTTTCCAAATTTTAATGATTCCATTCGAAAGGGCAACCTCGAAAACATAAGAATACATGGTTTTAGTTATTTTTACTTCATTTTTTCTATCAGTAATATGATACTCTAAGTTCATGTCTCTTGACAGTGCACTTGGGCGTTAAACATATAAGGGTTAAACATACAAGAGGGCGACACCTCCAAGGTAACACCACCGATTTCTGAAGAAGGATGGAGAAAGTTCTACACATGTTATTTTCTTATTATAGCACATTTTCTTTTTACAAGTTGATCATAACTGAACTTGCAAAAACCGTTGCCAATTACCCATATTCATCCTAATACAATCTTCTTTTGTATGTTCAGTGTAATTAGTACCTATATTTTATCTAAAATAAATGGTAAGGGGTAAGTTTGTTACTGTAATCAATACCAACCATACGAGTTGATAATTTTTAAGATATGTAGGTGGGTGTACGTCAGTGGAAAGAGAACGATATTGAGGGCAGAAAATTTGCGGCGTATTGGGCAGCTGTATAGAAAAGTAATCGAGTAACCTACCGCTTTACACCCATTAATAAAACTGAATGAGTTCGTGTGACACATATGGCTATCGCTCGCGGTGCAGCCTCGTTCAACAATACTAAAGAGGTCTTATCGGCGGTTTGCCATTCCAGTGTCCCCAGATGTTCCATTTACGTGAAGATTGTTTGTAAATTAGTTACGGACCTTGCGGAAAGGTTTACACTGTTAAAAAGTTGCTGGTTCAGATCACATCTAGAGAATTTTGAAAACCAAATCCATTTTCACGCTTTTTTTATTACTGACTATCAGCTTTTAATGTTTGGTTTTATAGGTGATATCGGAGCTGGTTGAGCACAGAGAAAAGATGGTACAAGGGCTAAAACTCGGGATATATTCAACTGATTGCCTTACTGTTACCATCAGAATGATAATCGGGACCATCTATATGTAGTTCTGAAGCAGTTGTGGAGCACAGTTCTAGAGTTAGTTTCATTGTTGTATCAGCAGTTACTGCGAATTTTATTTTTACTATACGGCCTCTATGATTTGATGTAAATGACCTTTATAACCAATTTTGGAAGTAGATATGAAAGTAAAAGTGAGAGTAGATTTAATATTGTGATAGTTGAATTCTTCTATATCAAAAACTTATAAAACGATACTTCACACGAATATCTTTATTAATTCACATGAAGGTACAACAAAATCACCATCCGCTATGAATATGAAATCGGTTTAGTCACATATACACATATTATGTTTTCACAAATTTTTAATATATCCCTTATATTTTATTCTAGTCAGCTCTCCCCTAGTAGGTACTCTATGAGGGGGATGGGCGTATAAATACTAAAATTATGTTACAAACATTTATTTTTAATATTTTGAATACTTCTTTACGCATACTCGAGTTATCGTGTATACAAAAAAGGTTATCAGTTATATGTCCCCCCCCTGGCACCCTTAGAGATTCCAAAAAGTATTCTTGTGATAGTCGGTATTTTTGTATAAATGGATTTTTTCATTGAAATTCTGAAGTGCCACGAAACCGCGTGACCTTGAAAATTTTCAAAATTTTCACCTGCGGCACCAATATAGGCTCTCGCGGGTCATATGTTGCTTTATCACTAAAATGCCCCCCCCCCTGAGAAGCCTTCTGGATCTGCCTATGTGTGAGAGCCTTTATTTGTTTTACAATTATGTACACATGTAGTACATGCACCCATAATGCTCTATTTAATTCTGCCACGTAAAGGTCGCAAAAAAATGTGCCCTCAATATCCATTCATTTAATTATAAACCGTTTCAAGTTCCAAGCTTACAACTCTCGAGATTGATTCAGATTGATCCGAATCGTTGTTAACGTTTACTATTTACCACAGTTAGGTAACGGTGGCGTTACTGTCATACACTCAACATCCACACATCCGAACTCCAAATTTCCGAACTCACGATATTTCCGAACTTTTTCTCACGATATTTCCGAACTTGTACTTCCACATAACCGAACTTGTCACTGATTGGTTAACGACAAAAAACCGCGAAATTTGAAATGAGAAAAAAATGTAAACACAATAATGCGATTGTTATCAAACATTTCGATTGTCACAGAATTCAGCAAAGAGGAAATCGCCCTCCCTCAGCAGCACACCTGAGACAAGAGTTCCTCTTTGTACAAACCAGTGGAAAACACTTCTTTCAAATGGCGTATCATAAGTACCGGTGCACTTTATTGCGTCAATCCGTCCACTCAATTTTCGTCTTTTTTTCAGTTTTTTCAAAGTAAATTTCTTTTTTTCCAAGAATTTCTGCCACTGACGATTTACAAATATTGTACATCTTACATAGATCAACATTTTTAACACCATTTTTTGCGTGATTTATCAAATCCAGCTTTTGCTCCAAGGTTAGCCTCTTAGCAGGCTCTTTTCTCTGCAAATAAACAGTACAATAATGTTTGTTTTGTATCACGGTTTTCTTAAAAATACATATTTTCTCATAATTTTTTCATTTCAGTTTGAAATTATTATAGGTTACGTCAACAAAATGTTCAATAAAACAAACCTTTACTTTGAATTACAAAATAATTACCTGCATCACTCTCTCCTTTGCACCTGACATTTTTTTGTTTAGAAAAACGTTCTTTTATTAACATGTACACATGTATGTATGTATTACATTTGCATAAAAACCTTGAAAAACAAAGAAAAGTACTAGAATGTAGGTTATTCTATGACTAGAATGAGCCAGAAAAACCCTTTGCGCATGCGCCAGCAGTTCGGTAATCCCGAGGTGACGAGAGTTCGAAAATGTGGAAGTCTGCGGAACGTAAAAGTTCGGAAATGTGGATGTTGTTATTTTAATTGTGGATGAGTGTACAAGCAACTGAAAACCCGATTAGCCGTTTAGCTTAGCTATTATTTTCGATTGAAATGGACACGTTAAACATATAAAAGTCGCTATTTTGTAACCTGTTATTTAGCCCAATCAACAGGGAGAAAACCGGTTACTAATTGTTATCAGCAAACAAAAAATAGGGTCGTATAGAGAAAAAAATTGTAAGAAAGATAGCGTTTTTTTGCTACTCGAAAAATGTATGTGTTATGGCGAACATAACCACAAAAATTCGCAAAAGTCAAAAAAACGGTTTTTTTTTTCAAATAAAAAAAAAGCTTCAAGTCCTACATAATAAAGTTAAATTAGAAAATTAAAAAAAGGATTAAAAAAAAACGGTTCATAAACATTTGAGAAAAATTAAAAAAAGAACGTTAAAAATCGCGTTTTCGTATTTTTGCTGTATAAATTCCAATTTTGTTTGAACAGACTTCTTGTTAACTACAAATATAGCCCAAGACAAGCGGAAAATGATCCTTTTTTTTCAAAAATTCAAAAAAAGTTTTATTTTTTTCGAGTTATAATGATTTAAAAAAAAGACATTTTTTCTCCGTTTAGCACAACACTAATTTGAAATCTCCAAATTTAACGATTGATTACAAGCACATGAGCGCCCTTAAAAAAATACACCCCTTTAGCACTTGCATCCTGATTTTAAAATGTATGTATGTATATATTGTATTTTTTTTTCTATTTTTTGTTTTATAATGAAGTCTGTCATATATCATACGTTATTTATAACACCGCTTTTATAATTATTACCCAATCTGGATCTACCTTTTTAAATAATTCCAGTTTCCGATTGGCTAAAGCTGTTAACAGTGGTGTTATAAATAATACCAATGATACGTCATACGTCCGAAGAAAAAGGATCATTATTTTTAGTCCATAATCTAAATATCATATTTTACAATTCGTATATGACTATTTATTTTTTCACATATTCTGCGGCTAGCAAGTTGCTAAAGGCCGCTTTACAGTTTACAATTTTTCTTGAGCGCACGCGTAATTATGTCTATTTGGACAATTTCTTAACAAATAAACACAAATACGCGTGCGCGCAATAACAATTGCTGCAATTTTTCTTGCCGGCAATAATTGTTTTTAAATTTATTTGCAAATTTACAATCTACTCTACAATACAACATAGTAATAAGAAGTAAATGTGATAAATGTAATTTGTCTTGAGAGAGATCCTGCCCATTAGCAGTGCCTTGTAGAATTACCTCACTAGATCCTCTGGCCAGTTTTTCTTCAGCCTTCTTTCGATATGTTGTTGGTTGGATAGTTCCCTATTTAGGTGGTTTCGATGATTTCTGATGCGATTTTAGTATCTCGTGGCATATGGTTTTATCACATCTTTGACTAAACCTACCTCTAAGTCTTCATGAAGTGTTTGATGAAGACCACGGTACCACACACAAATGTACCACGGAGTGTTTGTCATGACGCGGAGGGTTTTTGAAAGGTCTGAAGTATTTTTGTATTAGATAGCTTAGCGCATCCCGAATAGTTTTACGCCGTATGTCTATATCGGTTTTAATATAGATTTATACAATAGTACTTTACTTTGTAATGACAGTTGAGATCGTCTACCAATTATCCAATTCATTTATCTGGTTTTTAGAGTTAATTGTTGTTTTTTTTTTGCTTTTATGTGAGCACGTCATGTAAGTTTATCATCTAAATGAAGTCCAAGGTACTTGCCCTCGGATTTTACTGGTATTACAGCGTTGTTGATTGTAACTGGCGGACAAATACTACGTCTTGTGTTAAAGGTAATTTGAGCAGATTTATCGCTATTGACTTTGACATGCCATTTTTTTAAACCAGTCTTCCAAGATGTTTAGATGGATTTGCAGAAGCTGTTTGTGGATCTTCATTGATTGACAATATTGCAGTGTCGTCGGCAAATGTAGCGATAACGGTTGTGTCAGTGACTGGTATATCTGCAGTATAGACTAAATATAAAAATGGATCTAGGACGCTACCCTGTGGTACTCCGGATTGAATCTGTTGATATTCGGACGTGACATTGTTTACTTTAACCTGGAAATATCTGTCTGATAGGTATGATTTCAGTATCAGGTAGACTTGACTCGGAAAGTTTTGTTTTATTTTATACAGGAGACCTTAGTGCCAGACTTTATCAAATGCCTGCTGCACATTTAAGAAAACAGAGGCGTACATTATTTTTTCATCAAGACATTCCATAATATAATTTACCATGTGATTGTTGGATGGTGGAGTGGTTTTCTCTAAATCCAGATCGACGTGCAGGGATAAGACAGTTATAGGACGATAAGATGCACTTTCTGTTTGTTTTCCAGGTTTAGGGATCGTATTTATGATACCAAATTTCCACTGTATGGGGAAATAGCAGAGTCGTACCATAGCATTATATATTGTTGTTATTAAGACAAGCGCCTTCCTAGGAAGTTGTTTCAAGATTTTACCTACTATGAAGTCGTAACCTGGAGCTTTATGAGGACTGGTTTGGTTGATTTCTTCTTTTATTTCAGCAGGAGAGAAAGGTTTTATTGGTAAATCAAGTTGGCAGGCACTATCAAGACAATTTCTTATTTCCGTATCTGTTACGTCGTCTCGTGGCGGTGTTGGGGAGTTGAAGACATTTGACAAGTGTTCAAGTGTACAAAAAACATCCGTATTCCAAATTTCAAGCGATTTGAAGATAGTCCGTATACGGAAGTATATCCAGAACTTCCACAAATACAAACTGTCTATTTAGATGTTTTGTGACAAACTGAAATACACAAAACATATAGGATTTTTCAATAGAATATTTTAAATTCAAACTGTGGTATTCCGTGTCACGGCTACTGCAAGTAATAAACATTTAAGTAGTGGGGAAATGTCGCCGCGACATGACGAAGCTCTGAGAACCAGGCTTAAAGCGGCCTTAAGGCCATTCAAACAACAAAGAAGACGAAGAAGAAGCAACCTGGCGGGTCGCGCCGATGTCATTTTTGGTTTTAATTTTTATTAATTTTAATTATATTTAATTTTAACGGTCTACTTAGGTGCAGGTTTACTTTTTCCAAACACTTTGTTTTGCAAAAACGCTGTATTAAGTGTAGTCAATTATTTGTGATCTATACATTTCCATGATGTAAGTAATTCTGATTGTGAGGTTAAATTAATGTTTATACATATGTATGTATATGTATGTACCTATTAAATTGCATTTTATATTGTATAACCGACTAGAATAAATTCGTTTGTAAGTCATTTACTTCGCCTATTGCATGTAATTAATATTTTAAAAAGAATTGATAATGTTGCCTGCCTTTCTTTAAAATAATATCTAAAATACAATAGCAGTTATGTTTATACATATCTTTCTAGTGACAATAAAAACATAATGTCTGTTTTCCGGACTGTAAGTAACGTAATGTCTATCTTATTTTAGAAAAAAATTTCAGAATTTAACACAATGTAAACAGAAAAGCAGTATCTCTACACAGATATGAAGAAAGAATAGAGAATGATGATCGAACTGTCCAGAAAATAGATTAATTGAAGTGCTTCAAATTTTATTTCAGCTCCATCAATGAACAAATAAGTAATGCCTGAAATAATATATATTTTTAACTTGGAAATAGCTTAACCTAACCTAGAAGTACCTACTTTTTTTTTAGAAGTTAATCATAAATATTTTATAAATATTACAGGTCTTCAAAAGTGGTGAAGTGCCCATTTAATTCTCAGCACATAATGCCAGAGAGCTCGTTACAGCGTCACATCATTCGTTGTATGGTGAATTATCCTGACTATGTTACGTGCCCTTACAATGCCCTGCACCGCTTCAGAAATAAAGATTTGCTTCACGAGCACATGATGGAATGTAAGTCAAAGGAAAAGGTCCATCTGTTTTATGAATTAGAGGAGTGCAAGGTTGAACAAACCTGTTTCCACATGGAAAATGCCAGGGAGATTAATTTGAGGGACGAAAATTGGGACGAGGATTAAATTCTTCATTAAATATCATTAAATCATTATCATAAAAAATATGTCTTTCCTATATGTAGTTTTTCTATGCTCATTAAGTGGTTTTTGAGCCTAAACTGTTTCGTTTAAAAGATAAAGACTTTAAAAAAGTTTTTTGTTATTAATTAAATAAGAATATGTTTGAATTTTGTGCGTTTACTATTTTTGTATAGTTGTTCTTTTATACTTATCACAAGTGTTTGTATACTTTTAATAAAAACATTGTAATTTTATTAATTTTCCTTGGTGCTCTATAGGATTTGGGATAAGATAAAATAGTAAAATTATTAGTAACTGGCTGGGTAATGAATTGAAGAGGGAAATACATGTTTGGTTTTACAAAGTTTGGACTTATCGAATTACTATCACTATTTATTATTATTTATTTTCTTACAAAGAAAAGATGCCACTGTCAATACTAAATTTATGGTAAAAGATATATTGAACTATTGTTGGTGGTATAAATTAAATAAAAGATTTTACATTTTCAGTATTGAGTAAAAGATATGTATATTGGAGTAAACTGGAATACCAAAATTTATACATTTATTACATAAAAAAAGTCTGAACGGTAGTGGAAATAAAAGGAAACAAATGCTTTATCAGCTGTAAAAAGTTGCTAGCAAGAAGACTGGAACTAAGGAGATCGAAGTCGTTCGGTGTCATGATCTCATATCTGTAGGCTTCTAAAAGGCGCTGTAAGCAATGCTCGACATCATATGATCTGCGAAAGTCATGTGATGGGCAGCGGACCACATGTGACATGTAAGCTGTCCACGTGTATGCTTACATGCTGTTTGGCTTTAATAAAAATACAATCTGAGTTAAAAAAATATGGTTCGAAAGTGCTGTGTTGCATTGTGTGATACAAGAATAACCAATAACATACATACATATAGATACAATAAATAAGCGTCAGAATAACCAGATATTATTTCAAATTACGCACAGAAGAGTGAAAGGTGAGTTACGTACAGTAGAGTGAAAGGAATGCAATTTTTTGTAAATGTATACATTTTGGAAAACTTTTGCTTGAGTCACTGGTAATCAATATGTTTTTCTTATACTCTATAGTTCCTAATTATTTTAAATGTTAATTATTATTACAATTGATAATATTTTAATCCCAAAAATAATGTTGTACTTTACCTCATTTTAGTCTACATTGTACCTACCTATTTCATCTACCTTTTCATGGCTTTTTATTTTGTTATCTCTCCATGAGTTAGTTCATTTTTATTTCATTGATATATAAAATTTGATCCACACATATCAAAAATTGTATTGTATAGAAGGGGTCATAATAAGAAAGTTTCTGGTTGAATAAGAAAACATTTATATTTTTTGAATTTTGAAAGTTTCCGCCTAATGCGACGCGCCCTCTATTGGTAAAGTAAAATTTCATTATGCATATATTTGTATAAATTGGGAGTATAAGCAGTGCTGTATAGTTGGTTGCCGAAGTTTTGGGACAAAATCAAGAAGTCTAGAACTAGTCTTCTTGGACAAAATAAAAATATAATTTTTAAATAATCTGTAACTACAATTTCAGAAAATTGTCAACCATACAGGTACAAATTTACTGACGCAAAATTTTCCAAATTTTCCCTTGTGATTACATGAACTCAACTTACCAGTATAAAAGTTCTTTTAAAACAAAAAATGTTTACGAATTAAAGGAATCTCAGGGATATAATTGGGGCTAATATGGGTTTGGATGGAGTATTAAACTTGATATCAAACATATACATATCTCAAAACGTTCTCAAAATAAAAGAAAAACTTACTTTCTTTGTGGTACGTAAGGTACATAAACTTTACTTATACCTAGTATTCTGAATCAACTCTCTTAAAAACGGATTTTTCTAACGTAATATTCTGAAGCCAGCGTTATTAACAGTTTGCAGTTTGCATTTTTTTTTTCAATTAAAGCCAGTAATAATTTTTCAAGTCATAAAAAAGAATCCATGTTTTTTTGTCTCTTAATTTACCTATCTACTCTCTACTCTTGATTTCTGCAAAACAGAAATGTGTATCTAGGTACATATTGTATGAACTGAGCTTTATTAATGTATTGTCCAATTTTTCATGTAGGTACCTAAGTTGTCAATCTGGTCAAATTTGTTATCAAAATTATTGCACTAAAAAAAACTAAAATTGAACTTTATATGGTTCTAATTAATTAAATTACCGCCTACAGTGGTTAATGCAAAGAACAAAGCCGGTAATTACTTAATTTCCGGACCATCTACGACAGGATACTTACTATAAACTAGTGTTGCGAAAATTCGAATTAAATAATTCGACTAATTCGATAGTTAATTAAAAGCAACTAATTGGATTATCTAATTCGATATATCGAGATAAAAATTAGTAGTATTTATTATTCAGTAGTAGTCGACGGAAAACGGAATTACGAATTATTCAACTGGTATACGCCTATACCTATCGAATATTTACGATAGAGGTCGAGTGTAGCCAAAGGCTCAAGTAAAAACGGAAATACTCGGGGGAATGCGGTTGCCGTTGGCTGTAGTGACCTTTGTTTTTTTGGCTTTTTTCCAAGAAGACTAGAACTAGTTCTAGACTTCTTGCTTTTTTCTTTTATCTGCAGCCATCGCCCCTCGCTATAATTTAAATTTATAATTCTACTAAATAATTCGAATTATTAATTCGATTTTTATATATGAATTATTACTACTAATTCGATAGTGAAAATAATTCGATTATTCCCAACACTACTATAAACTATTTTCCTGTTTGAAAATCCCTAGTACATAAATAATATGTACACTCAACATCCACATATCCGAACTCCGAATTTCCGAACTCATGATATTTCCGAACTTTTTTCTCACGATATTTGAGAACTTGTAATTCCACATAACCGAACTTGTCGCTGATTGGTTGACGACAAAAAACCGCGAAATTTGAAATGAGAAAAAAAAATATAAACAATAATGCGATTGTTATCAAACATTTCGATTGTCACAGAATTCAGCAAAGAGGAAATCGCCCTCCCTCCAGCAGCAGCACACCTGAGACAAGAGTTCTGAGTTCTTCTTTGTACAAACCAGTGAAAACCACTTCTTTCAAATGGCGTATCATAAGTACCGGTGCACTTTATTGTGTCAATCCGTCCACTCAATTTTCGTCTTTTTTTCAGTTTTTTCAAAGTAAATTTCTTTTTTTCCAAGAATTTCTGCCACTGATGATTTACAAATATTGTACACCTTACATAGATCAACATTTTTAACACCATTTTTTGCGTGATTTATCAAATCCAGCTTTTGCTCCAAGGTTAGCCTCTAAGCAGGCTCTTTTCTCTGCAAATAAACAGTACAATAATGTTTGTTTTGTATCACGGTTTTCTTAAAAATACATATTTTCTCATAATTTTTCATTTCAGTTTTAAATTATTATAGGTTACGTCAACAAAATGTTCAATAAAACAAACCTTTACTTTGAATTACAAAATAATTACCTGCATCACTCTCTCCTTTGCACCTGACATTTTTTTGTTTAGAAAAACGTTCTTTTATTAACATGTATGTATGTATGTATGTATTACATTTGCATAAAAACCTCGAAAACCAAAGAAAAGTACTAGAATGAGCTAGAAAAACCCTTTGCGCATGCGCCAGCAGTTCGGTAATCCCGAGGTGACAAGAGTTCGGAAATGTGGAAGTCTGCGGAACGATAAAGTTCGGAAATGTGGATGTTGAGTGTATAGAGAAAATCCGACCGCGAAGGTCAAGTATAAGTCAGCGCACGCGCAGTTGTGAACTATCTGCGCTACCGCTTTTTGACAGATGTCTGCCTTCGCAGAATGTGCGACGTGTAAATCGTGTAAAATGCAGGTGTGAAAATGAAAACAGTAATAATCCGGTTAAATGGACAACAGATTAACTTATTTTTTAGTTAATGTTAGTGAAATAATGCGGCTGTGCGGTTAAAAAACGTCGTTTCATACTAAAAATTAGTTAAAACTTGTTTATATCGTTTGACGTTTACTATTATTTTTTTTCCGAAGAAAAAATCTGTGATAATAATTAGCGAGTTGTAATTTGTGATGTGTAGTGGTTAATTGAATAGACTTATATAAAATGTTATATGGAAAGTTGAGAATTCACACTTGCAGAGTGATACTTCTAACCTCTTTAGTTTGGTTCCTGGTTGATGTGGTGATTCTGTCGTTTTACTCGGAATGCCTCGGGGGTGCTTGCAAGAAACCGGAGGACTCGAAATCGGGTGCCGAAGCACTAATTGGTAATATTGAAAACGATTACGATCAGATAGATGTACGGAGGGATAACAAAATTGGCGCTTCCAGTAAAAGGTGAGTAACAAAACAATGTGAACCTGACATAAATTACCATCTAAAGTTAAAATATTTTCAATCAATTTCTTTAATAATATATCCACAGGCTTAACTTAATTAGGAAGCTACATAAAGCCTGCAGACTGTAAACTAAATAAAAAATATAATAAGAAACCCAGATTTAATTTTTTAAACCTGGGGTGTACTTGATTGCAGTGTACTTATTAATAATATTTATGTACGTATGAAATTCTGTTAATCTAACTAATAATTAGTTAATTCAAACGAATCTTGTAAACTGATGTAAAGCCGGCTAAACAGCGCGGCGGCCCACAAAGTTTTAACACCACTCAACGTAAATAACAGGGTATGTTTAACACATCTCTTTCTAAATTGCAACAGTTTATTGTTTTCATGAATTTTGTTTTTGCACATACTAATAGTAAGTAGTATGACGCGACCGATTATGGCCCGCCGCCCGGATCTGCCGGCTTTACTGATTAGAGTTTATAAGATTCAGTGAATACCTGAGGGGCTAACAAGTGATGTGACGACCTGTTAGCCCCTGAGATACTCACTAATTGTAAGTTAGAAACGAGGTTAGAAATCTACTTGAAAGGAATTTGGCTGCAAAAAAAGAAATATGTAGAGATAGTTGGGCAAAAATAATTAAAAAGATAGACAACTCTGCACTGAAACATGAAATGTGGATAATTGAAGAATGTTGTAATTAACGATTTTTTTTCTCTTTTGCCATACCTACTTGCTTTGCACTGCACTGAAGAGTTGGTTTATCAGCTTTTTAAAATAAATAAAGTGGACACTTATTTATTGCACTCCACAATATTACGAGATAAAGTTGAACTGAAACATTCATTTTGGCTCAGACCAAATATCTGGTGTTTAAAATATGTTTTGTCCATGAACTTTAGTAAAAAAAATCTCATGAAATTTAAAAATATCCGTTTTTGTTAAATAAGTAAAATATTTAATTTTGTATTTACAGGTATAATATTTATAGGTATACAAAAAAAAAAACACGTACATAATATAATATTTAAACAAACCATACAATTCCACAAATGGGAGAAAGAAAGAAGTTAGATTATATTATAAGTAACTAAACCTTCAAAACATATTATTTCTCGTATTTTTTGTTTGATTTCACAGCCACAACATTTTTTTCTTCCTATTCATTGCTAAAATTAGCGTTAATTAAAACGAGAGAAAAAAAACGTCTTTAATTAAATAAGAGGAAAAAACATATACAAAAATACATACTTTTTTTCTTAGATTTTCTTATGTCAAGATCAAGTTACATAATTATTACATTCTTGTTTATCTACACAAGTAAATCTCGTGACAAGCTTTTATATCATATACATTTTGTAATGTAATAAATTGATGGGTTTGATTCAATTTAAAGTTTATTTTCTTCTTTTTTAGAGCATTTAAATAAAAAATAACAGCTTGTTTTTTTGGTTTTAAATGTACTTATTTTTTAGTTATCGTCGTCTTTTTTTAAAAATTCAGTTACAAGATTTGACCTGAACAATTCGACCCCAAAGTCATAATCCGCGACTCTAAAAACCCTGAGACAACAGAATTTCAGACCGATTGGACCAACTAAGTTTTTGAACGCCATCTCAGATCCGTCATCTTAATTTTTTTTATCGCGAATAGTTGGCCCTTTTCAGTCCCTACATCATTTGTTCGAGCACCACTAAACTATCCCTAACCTATAGCAAGTTATAACTTTAAAATTGGTATGGTGGCCATCTTGTTTTTCGCCATTTTGCCGGGCAGTAGTACACCATCTCCTCGAAAGGTTGAACACAAACCTCAGTTTATTCGTATTCTTCTTAGCAAACCCTTTCATTTGATACCCACATTATGGGAGTGCTTAAAAATAACTAGTCCGCCATCTTGGATTTAGAGTGGTCATTTTATTTTTCGTATTCTTCTCAGCAAACCCTTTCATTTGATACCCATATCATGGGAGTGCACAAAAAATAACTAGTCCGCCGTCTTGGGCGGTCCGCCATTTTGGATTTAGAGTAAATTCATTTTTATTTTCTTATTTCTTCTCAGCAAACCCTTTCATTTGATACCCATATCATGGGAGTGCGCAAAATATAACTATTCCGCCATCTTAGACCGTCCGCCATTTTGAATTTAGAATGACATAACTTAGCGAACCATGCATTGCCATCCAGACTAAACGTGTATGCAAAATTTCATCTCAATCGGTTGAGGATAAATACTTTAAAATTCAGTTGCACGATTTGACCCGAACATACATACAAACATACATTGCAAGTTAAATAAAAAAGCTTGTAAAAAAAGAAGAGGATGGGTGACAATCCTAATTTTGGTAACGATTTATTTATCACTAATAAGCATTTCTGCATCTTTTGCAGTAGGTACTTAATAGGAAAAAAAGAACAGGAAAATGAATCAAGTTAAACATCTACAGACCAGTTATGTTTGTGTTAAGGAAGTTTGAAATTCAATTACAAACCTATTTACCTTTTTGTGAGTTTATACCTAATAGCGCTAAGCTATTTCAGAAGATGTTTATTTTCCAGTACCGGTTTTACGGTAAAAAGGTTATTTACTGAAAAAGTTGTAAGGCTTGTAATTATGTATGCTTGGTTTATTATAAAAAAATGTGCCTACATCCTTAGAATACTATTAATCTGGCTATTATACGAGTCTCGGTATGAGTACCTACATACTTAACACTACAGGATCTACCTACTTAAAATTCGAAATACAAATATTTTAAATAGTTTAAAATTTTTCTCGAATGCTTAAGTAATTGTTTAAATTATAAGTTTGTGCGTTTTTCAAAGTGTAGGTATTATAATATCTTATATCCTACATAGAAATACATACTTCCACAGGTATTTGCATAATTATTAATATCTTTACTGTTGCCAAATAAAAAAATTTGATCCACACTTTTTAATCTGATTTTTTAATATAATTCGTATACATATGTCGTATATAATTCTTATATTTAAAATAAGTCGTATAATTATTCATTATAACCTAATATCACTTTTTTTTTTCAAATTAAAAAAAACCCACGTTATTGATCTGTCATCAAATCATCATGTAAAAATTGATTGATATTGATCATGTAAAATCTGTCATCAAAAAAATATGTATTTTGTCGATATTACTTTTTTTTTGAGTCTGAGGACGCCAGTATACTAAGGGCCAAAAAAGAAGTAGAAATAAATCCTTGACTTGCATTTGTATGTTGATCAAACTGTGCGCATCTTCTATCTTAGATTTTCCTAGGAATACTTTGAAGAACTTCCTGTTAATCCTGTTGCTTGTTTTATTTAAAAATGAGTGGGAAAAGTTAACACGTGAATAAATATCTCGGTTACTTTGCTTAGACATCTTATAAGAAATATCAAACTGAATTTTCTGAACGAATATAAAAAAAATGCCTCTGACACTAATTTTATATGTTGCGAATATTTTACGAATATTCCAAATTATATATTTTCTTCCATTTGCATCCTAACATATCAGATTTCATAAATTGTTTGACTTAGATTACCAATAAGCATATTAAAGATAATATGAGTCCTTATTAATCTCCTGGTTGATAAGCATAATCAAGGCGTTAGCAGTGAAATTTGATTGTAAATTTGCGACTCGATTTGCGAAGATATTTGTTATGAGATTTTGGATCAGTTACAGCACCAGGTACATATATGCACGTCTCATTAACAGTACAAATTATTATGCTAGATAGTCCGGGAGATAGTAACAGAAAACGCATCATTTGACCAAAGCTAGAAATGTATTTTGTACGCAATACAGGAATAAACTGCCGGTCCACCAAGCCCTTTGGGTCGTTGCTGGGCTCATCGAAAAGGCCCCAAAAGTTGCAAAATAGAATAAAACACCACATATTTGACCAAGCATAATATAACCTATTCAAAATGTTGAATTGAAATATGGAAAATAACAAAATGCCTTCAAAAAAAAAATGTATCAATTGACAAATGTTAAGACTTTGCAAGCAAATAGTTTATTTAACGAATACAAGGAAAATAATCGTCGTCCATTCAGCTGATGTTGCAAAAGTTGTTTACCAAAATAGTTAAGGTACCGCGCGCTACTGGAAGACACATTCAATTTTATAATGTACTTCTCGTGGAAGACCAATTTTTTATAATTTTTCATAGTTTAATTCAACATTTACCGGGATTTGGGGTTCCTGATTCCCCTCAGAAAATGCATAAAAAAGACATTTTACATATCTTTTTTTTACATATTTTTTATGTCATGGACTGACCATGGGCAAAGTGTCGATCATGGGTCAAGCCAGTATACTGGCTTTCCGGTCTGGAACGGTAAGGCAGTAAGTTTTCAAATAAGGCGAATTAATTTAATTAGACTTACATATGTATATAGACCAGAGCCTTATGACTGGTGACAATACAATAATCTATGGTTAATTTTAGATCTTGACGTACAGGTCGCAGATGACGTGTATAGTCCGGCGGTCCGGGGCATCTCCGAAGAATTTCTTAGATATGGCTTTAGCATTCATTTTTGCGGTTCAGACTGGTATTCAGGACCTGGATATCCAGTAACTCTGGGATCATCGGCTGGAAGCTGGATAACCAGGTCGCCGATGACTGGTATACCCGGGGTCACTGTGAAGAATCGAATATGTCGGAGATGGTTTATAATTCAGTATTGATGTTCAGCACGATGTCTTCGACCTGGACAAATAGCCGGCTGATGATTGATATGTATTTTCGTGATAATCTATTGTGCTCTTGATAATTATTACCAAAAATTCAGAAAAAAAACTTTTTTTGAATAGATCATATTCTAAAAAATACTACAAATAGAACTGAAAAAAAAAACAAAGAAAAAACAAAAACAGAAAAACAAAAAATAAATAAAAAGGAGCTACACAGTATCTACGTCCACGTCGTTAGTTCTGAGTAATGCTAAAGGAGATAGTATATCTACAGTGTGTAACAGAGGCTACATCATTGCTTTATTGTTCAAACAGGCTGCTAATTACATATTTCTAGCTAATTAGCTCAATAATAATAAATCGATCTCTGAGAAACTCTGCACCATTTTTCAAAAATGTTCTTCAGATATAATCTAATCATTGATGAGCTAGTTGTCCAGGTCAGCAGTACTGTCCCATACGTTGAAAACCGATGCCAGAACTCCCCCAGGTATACTCGTCATCTTGTGATTTGGTTGACCAGGTCAAGGATATCGTCCTATGTCTCAGTTACGAATGTGATGATTGTAGGGTATACCCTTGATCGGCAAGCTGCATGTCCAGGTCAAAAACATGGTCTTCAGCCTCGAAAACTAATGCAAAAGCCATCTCCACAAAATTAGGCTAAACTTATCGGAGATGACCACCAGGTATACCCGTCATCGGCGATCTGGACGTCCAGGTTTTAAAATAACCATGGAATACTGTGTTAGACTATACTACCCTTCCGCACCGGAATGACGTTCTACTCCGCATACGCGGGTCCCGGCGCGTTGTCCGGCAGGGTTAATGCCGTACGTAGCACGGGCAAGAAATACACGTGTATATAATTTACAAGGCGCTTAAAAAATACGGTTTATACTTTCGTTATCACAGAGTTTTATAGTGCCGACCAGGCGTTATGGCACACAATTCCGGACCTTAGTTATAAGGCTCTGAACAAAATTTAAGCCCTCTAGACCATCTGGCTGAGAGTTAAATTAAGTTTCGCTTTTTTGAGCCAGTATACTGGCTTTCCGGTACTCTAAAGGTTAAAAGAGGTTTTATGCTTGGTCAAATTACATGTTTTATTCTATATGGCAACTTTTGAAAAATTTAGAAGACTGACGATTTATTCCGAGGTAAATGTTATCGAAAAAAAGGGTTTTTAGCCTTGATCAAAAGACGACACCAAATCTGTCACTTCCTCCCGGACTAAGACGTTTGAGACAAATAACGGTAAACCTTGTGACATCTACTGTAGTTATGGAGAGGTAGGCGGTGGAATTTCCTAAATCCTTGTTATTGGGACATTTGATTGTCGGATAATCCAACGAATGCCGAATTCGATTCAATTTTACTTTCAGAACCGAAAGTAGTTGGTTTGGACTAACCGTTGTACAACGCTTATATTTATAATTAACCTACATTTTATTCGGCCAAAGTACGTGTTACTAAATTTAACGTAATTGCAGACATAATCGTTTTAAAAAAGCAAATAAACAATAGGGTTTGTTTTAGAAGTGCCGGAACCGCGCAGGATTGCCTACTTACCTTGGCCTGTTTCTCAAAGAAATTATCCTTTTTTTTTTGTCTTGCGCAACTTCCGAAGATAGTTTGGCATAAATAATATTGTAATCGTCATTATTTCCACTACACGTAGGTATTATAACATACCTATTATAACTTTATCTTGATTCATACGAAAATATTTTGGAAATATGACAATGCAGTCAGGTGTGGAGTACATAAAATCTAATATTTTATTATACCTGCACACTTGAACAAAGTACTTCTAGATTTAAATTTCGGATTTGGGATTTGAGTTTGATTTATTTAATGTTTGTTATTTTACCCAATATTATCATATTTTATAAGAATTATCCGTCAGAGGTTTATACCTCGGATTATACTTGTTTGATAATATGTTGTGATAAATTTTGCTGATGTTTAATTTGTAAATAGTTATTAATTCGATTATGCTTATATTATGAGATTGTTTTGCTTTATTTTTAGAGTTTCAAATACAATAGTAACAAAAATTAAAGGATATTAAAAAAAACCTAATTTTTGGGTGATTCTCGACAAGGGATAACTCGGAGAAAAATGGTTGTACAGAAAAAAAAAAATGGAAATTGTAGCCTCAAGTGTCTAGTTTTCAGATCTGGACTAACATTTTTTAGCGGGAGCGGTTCTCACATAATCATCCAAAAACCAACAAAAAAAATGTTTCCAAATTTTTGCATATCTTTAAAATTGTCTGTGGACTTAAAAATTGTTTTTCATCAGGCGACCATAAAGCTCTTTTAGACAATTTAATCAGCTCTAATTTGATCTCTTAACGAGCTTCGTACGATGATTTGCCACGGAGTTATCGTCGATCAAAGCAAAAAAGTTCTTTTGAACTTTGACAATCAATTACTCGGGAACTAACTCGGGAACTAACGATCGTACAAAAAATGGAGGTCGGGTTTGGGAAACTGCAAAACATTCTCTATAAGACTGTTGAAGAGAACTAAGAAGAATGTTGGCTGAAAAAAGTTAAAAACTTGCGAATTTAAGGATATATGGAAAATTTGGTATAACTTTGGATATAGTGGATGAACGAAGGATATCGTCGGTAATTTTTTAACCTCAAAGTGTCCCCAAAAAACCCTCAAAGTTGCAAAGCGCTGCGATTTTTTTTTTCTTAGTGCCCCGAAGGTTTAAATTTATCGTTTCGGCCAAAAATCACCGTAACAAGCGATTTTTCGATTTTTATGCATTTTTTCAACTTCAATATGATTTTTTTGGCGACAATCTATATTTTTTTGCTCAAAAACATTACTCGTTGGAAAAAATCGAAAAAATGTTTTTTTTGAAGAATTTGCTTTGATCGACCATAACTCCGCGGCCTATCATCGTACGGAGCTCGTTAAGAGGTCAAATTAAAGCTGACTAAATTATCTAAAAGAGATTTATGGTCGCATGATGAAAAATATTTCATCCACTAGTCCACGGACAATTTTAAACACGAACAAAAATTTGGAAACATTTTTTTTGGTTTTCGCATGATTACGTGAGAACCGCTCCCGCAAAAAATTTAAGCTCCAGATCTGAAAACTAGACACTTGAGGCTACAATTTCCATTTTTTTTTTTAATTATCTGTACGACCATTTTTCTCCGAGTTATCCCTTGTTGAAAATCACCCAAAAATTTGGAATTTTTTAATATCCTATAATTTTTGTTATTAGTGTATATTAAATTTCTACTTGTGTTTACGGCATTACTATTATTTAAGAAACTAATAGTATAGAGACATCCAAAAAAAAAACGTCATCAAAGTTGGCGGAGAAAAATAAGACGTACCTATTTCTATTCTTAATCGAATTTATAACCTTATTTAATTTGTCAAGACTGTCACATTATATGACAGCCATTGTTTATTTTACAAATTGTGAGTCACTTGTCAAAAGTTTGACATAACCGAAAAGCTTAGACATGACCGCTATTTCCATCTTCTCGTTCATAGCCACAGTTGATGACGTTTTTTTTGGATGTCTATATAATTCGTGCCTAATATACTTCAAATAATAAAAAAAACTGTTATTTAAAATGAGATTTAATAAAGTACGGGTTGAAGTACATACTTGTATATACATGCATATACATATAATATAATCATGCTTTTGATCGTCAGGCTAAAGTAACGACTTACAGGGTAATTTGTTTTAATCAATAATATAATCACCATAAAACAGCTATTATTTATTATTTATACCCCCCCCCCCCCTCTTTAAACCTTTCATCAATCAACAGATATTACATAGTTTAAATAAGCTGTTTTCTCGATTTTGTGCGATTTTGAGGTTAGGCAAGATCTGTAACCATATGGAACAAATCTGGCTGTGGGATCGTGTTCAGCGGCCAACAATACATTGGAAAACATAATTCTGGGCATGATTTTCACCGCCCAACAGATTTTTACATCGTTTATGCTCATTTGTCGATTTTTCGGGATTTTAATGCTTTTTTTGAGGTAAGGAAAAATCTGGGACGATATGGAGCAAATCTGACGGGCGGATCGTGTTCAGCAACCAAAAATACATGGGAATATATATGTGGCACCTCTCGGACAGACGACTTTTTTTTGTGTGCCTGTGTTATTAATCGATAAATTTTTGATCTTATGCCCTCTTTTAGCTTCCTATGAAATTAACAATTAAAACCTGAATTTTTGCCAAAAAATGGCGAGCGTTTAAAATCTCAATAGGGCACTTAATGAGCCTTTAATGAGCCTTGAATTTCGGCGTGCAAGACATTGGCGGGAACTTACGGGAGACCGAGTTATGCCTCCTCTTCTGTAGCTTAATCATTAAGCCAGCAAAGCGGCCGAAAAAAAAAAAAGATAATAATTGTTTTTTCGTTCTTTTCAAGAGCCTTTAACGAGCCTTTTAATTTGAGATCGTTTTCATTGTTTTTTTTTTATTAAATATATTCGCAATATGCTATTGCTCTGCTCTCTTAACATTAGGTTAGCAGAACATGCATTTTCGCGAAAAATTTGGGAGCCTTTAATTTGGCAATAAGGCACTTAATTAGCCTTAATTGAGCCTTAAATTTTCCATATCATATTTCCATTTCATATTTGCTCTGCAACAATTGCTCTTCTATCTTATTGCACATATCATTTTTACATAAATAAATATCGTGTTTGCGTTGTTAAATGTATTTTTAAATACATTTGCATCCGTGTTAAACTCAATTTTTTAGCTGGTAATATTTGCTATACCTGTCAACATGGGCCAACCCGGTTTAAACAGGTACCTATATAAATTTATCTCAATACTCTCCTTATTTCCATTTTGCCTCACATTTGACTAAGAAATCATGTCAAGATATCATCCACACTTACGTATATTCCTCCTTATATTTAAGTACCCAACCAATCAAGACAAGTTGGTTTGAAGTAGACAGTTTGTTGCGTGGAGAAAATTACGTAACATTCATACATATGTATATATTTCAATGGAAAGCAATGACCTTTGAATTTGATTGAAAATGGATTTTAGTTAAAGGTCACTTGGTCATCCGGTAAATATACTTAACTCATGTCAGTATAAACTCCTCCGAACATACTCTTTATTAATTGATTATTCTAAATATTAAATATATTAAAATTCTTTTTACCGCAAAATTCTGTATTATTATGGAGAAATTATAATAGACATTGTTTTTGTTTTAAGATCCCTACTTTTTACACCGGTACGATATGAGAAAGTAGATATTGGTCTAAAAAATTGAATAAAAAATAGTTAGCATTCCAACCTTCCAGAGTACTTAAATTCCTCGACAATAGTCAACATTATTCTCTTTGCATAAAGGCACCTTTTTTGTTCGGAAATTTTTGAAATTTTTTTTTTCAGAAAATACAGTTTTAGCCATTGGCGTGGAAGTTAGGGTCAACGTGTTGGACTATAGTCCTCCCTTTTACGCCATTGCGTACGATATAAACATCGTGTTAAACCACGTAACATTTCAGGCAACAATATTTACATTCTCAAGATATTCGAAAAACGTTATTTTTTTTACAAAACAATTATCACCCCGTAGTTCAAAAACAACACACTTTTAGAGGTATATTGTACATTTTTTTTCAAATGATTTTCCCTGAAACACCTTGTATTCATTAGCTGGATAACAGCTGCATTAGAAAATGTATGTACATATGTAGAAAATGTATAATTCAGTATCTCAATTATCGTGCAAATTCGATTCGAGTGACAGTTGCAACTCCTAAAATTTTAAATTGGAAGTAGGGGTTAAAAATTGTAGGTTGGTAAAACCTACATAATTCGAGTCGACAAGCAACTTCAGCATTGAATGTTAGCCATTCTTCCATGCTTCGCGTATAATATAAAATACGTACCTATGATACTAACTCGGGAGCTCACTGAAGACGATACGAGCAGAAGAATGCAATTTTGTGAATGAATGATGCCAAGGTTAGATAACAATATTATTCAACTAGAAAGTGTTATGGTTTCTGATGAGTCCACTTTTACACCCCACGGTCTTGTAAATCGACAAAACGGTCGCTATTGGTCTAAAGAAAATTGTCATTGGATGAGAGATACATACGCAAAACCCTGAAAAGGTTAATGTTTGGACAGAGATAATTGGAAACTTGTCATTAGTCCCTTTTTTCATAATTAAAATTTGAATGGAGACAATTATTCAGCACTGCTCCAAGATAATGTACCAACTTTGACCAACTTATCTTGCTTAACCAAAGTTCCAGCTAATGTGATCAGGTTCCAATAGAATGGACCACCATCACACTACCAAATCAATGTCCTATAGAACTTCGACTAAACATTTCTAAACCGGTGGATAGGGAGGCGAGGATCGCTAGAAGGGCCAACACGATCACCTGATCTTATGCCATCAGGCTTCTTCTTATGGGAATATGTGCATGAAAACTATGACAGGACGCTAAACCACGCGATTTAAGTGACTTAAGAACAATAACGATTATTGCGATTAGGTCGGTCGCACCTCAGATGTTGATTAATCTTAGAAGACATTTTTATTTATGATTAGGATGCCCCCAAGGCGTTCGAGGCATGCATTTTGAAGATCTACATACATTGAGATTGATTAGTTTTTTATTTTGTTACGTTGTTATCAAGAACGAAACAGTATTACCTAGTTATTAAGTTATTGGTTTGTTGTAGCGAAGTTCGTCAATCAGGCGAATAATTTTTTTTATGTTAATTTTTGCAATAAAGTGTAAAACCATCGGCAAAATGAAAAGAAAATGAAAAGATATTTCAAATGAGGTATCACAAACTCCTGTTTTCAATTTAAAAAGGGATTTTTTTATACATACGCACAATGACTGATACACTTATTGAATTTATACCGGTGTGAAAACAGCCACGGTCGTCCATCCACAGATTTAATAATACAATTATCTCACAATTTTATCATTCCAAAAATTATTTTCCACGACGGTGTGCTATTTTATGACATTTAGTAATGCTGGCAATTACACACAAAAAATGGGAGGGTGGAAACTACCCTTAAAATTTTAAAATCCACATCTTATACAAATGCAGATGTCGATTAAATTTTTTCACGCAAATTGCTTAATGATGATGTTGTAAAACCCGCCCACCCATTAAAATCATTTCCCGGGCCGTAATAAGGGTGCATCAACCCCTAGAAGTAATAAAATTACTCCAGCCACATTTGAAGATGTCGGGTAAATTTTTTCACGTAAATGGCTTTATTTTACAGTTAGCTAACTAGCCTGTAGGTTGAAATCATTTCCCGATCCGTAATAAGGGTGCATCAACCCCTAGAAGTAATAAAATTACTCCAGCCACATTTGAAGATGTCGGGTAAATTTTTTCACGTAAATGGCTTTATTTTAGAGTTAGCTAACCAGCCTATTGGCTGAAATCATTTCCCGGGTCGTAATAAGGGTGCATCAACCCCTAGAAGTATTGAAATTACTCCAGCCTCATCTGAAGATGTCGGGTAAATTTTTTCACATAAATGGCTTTATTTTACAGTTAGCTAACCAGCGTATAGGCTGAAATCATTTCCCGGGCCGTAATAAGGGTGCATCAACTCCTAGAAGTAATAAAATTACTCCAGCCATATTTGAAGATGTCGGTTAAATTTTTTCCCGTAACCGGCTTTATTTTACAATTAGCTAACCAGCCTGTAGGTTGAAATCATTTCCCGGGCCGTAATAAGGGTGCATCAACCCCTAGAAGTAATAAAATTACTCCAGCCACATTTGAAGATGTCGGGTAAATTTTTTCACGTAAATGGCTTTATTTTTACAGTTAGCTAACCAGTAAACGCGAAGATACATTCAATGTTAATAATGACAGAATTTGTTCAAATCACTTTGTTGACGAAGATTTAGATCTTTTAAGAAAGAAGCTGTTCCATCAAAAAAACCTTCCCAATAGAGAAAAAAATCCGAGCAAGTCTGATAGAGTACAACGGGTTTAATACTTCTAGGGGTTGATGCACCCTTATTACGGCCCGGGAAATGATTTCAGCCCACAGGCTGGTTA